>QZLH01001345.1:11015-24573 GCA_003833135.1 Oehlia diaphana
TATCAGATAAATATCAAGCACGGGACAGATGAAAATCAAGCATGAACAGGTAAAATGTCAGGCACGGTGTAACATTTTGTCAATCCATGCTTGATTTTTCACCCGCCCAATGCCTGATAGTTTAGTCCAGCTCGGCTTGCCATAATGAAAGGAGCCAAACCCTTTTTTTCATTGGACAGGTTTTGGACAGGTCACATGACAAAAAATTTAATTTTGGCCAGAATTATGACTAATTTTGATTAATATTTTAATTTTAGTTCAATTATTAAATTACTTCAAAAATCTTTATTTGATTTTACATTAATTTTTTTATCATTTAATTTATTAATTATTTACTCTTTTAACATTTTAACATTATATTTTTATTTTATTTTTAGTTTCAGTTAGAGAAATATTAAAACTCGAACAGTTTTAAACTGTCCAAAATTATGTCCAAAATTGTCCAATTAAAAAAACCAATTGGGTAAGAATTAAATATATCAGCTTGCTAGCTGACGTGATAAGCTCCGGATTTCGTAACTAAAAAAGATTGTTCATCGAACAAAAAACGATTACTTTAAAAGGTATTTCGTATAAAAATATGCGAGTTACGCGTGTAGTCGCTTAGTAATACAAATTTCCGATTTAACTCCTTGTGTGACTAACATGGCCTGCATATATTGAAGAAGGTAATACAGTCTAGTGGTATCTTCCGTAATTATGGGTCCAAAGAACGGAAATGCTTCTAATAGCAATATAGATTATGAAGATTCTGACGATCACGATATTTCTGATAATATAGATTTAAACAATGTCAAACTCAATACATTGTCTGCGAGTGAGCAAGAAAAAGAAGGTATTATATATATTTGTACATTGTAGGATATGTATTTTATTATAATAATTATTTTTGGTTTTTCTAATGATAGATGAGAGAATGTGGCAAGGGGTATGAAACTTGATGAATCCAGTGTCCAAAATAATTTCTTGTCATCTTTGATCCGATCCTGTTTAATATTCTATTCTATAGGTTCAAGCTTTTTTTTGCAATCGGTATACAGAAGCGCAGGAAATTTTTGCAGAAAAAGCAGATATTGATCCTTTATATGCCCTAGGTCAAGGGTGTATATCATTTCTAAAAGGTAAGTTGATTAACCTAATTATCATTACATTTATTAGTATTGTTTTTTAACATTTATTTTTTTATTTAGCGGTAACAACTTTTAACGAGCAGGATATTTCTATTGCAATTAAACAACTTGTTTCTGCAGAATCCTTAGCTAGTGCACAGATAGGAGCCTTTAAATCGCAATCAAGTATAGGATCAAGTTTCGGAAAGTTTATATCCAATTTAAATTACTTTGGAAATAATAACAAGAATCAACAATTTATGTCAAATGGACAATTAAGAAGTACTGTTATTAAGGCTGAATCATTATTGTTGATAGCTCTGATTCAATTACTCCAAGAAAGTATTATTAGTTATGTAAAAGCAGGGTTGAACCTAAGACGAGGTAAATAAATTATTTCTTATTTATTTATTTATGTTCTTTTCATTGAATTTATACTACTAGGTTATAAAAACTACGAAATTGTGTGGAATGAAATTAATAAACCTGGCTTCAATGTATCCGTGGATTATCATACTAAAGGGGGTGTAGAGTTTGGGTCGGTACTTTTTGATGTAATTATATTTTTATTTTGGCCAGATCTTTTATATTTATTAACATAATTTTGTTTATAATCATTAGTTATGGAACATGTAATCTTGTACTTTCATTTATGCCTGGAAAAATTATAAAAATTATATCTGCTATAGGTTATAGAGGGAATAAAGAATTAGGTATAGAATTACTAAACGCATCTTTAAAAGGAAGAGGGATAAGGTCGCCATTGGCATCTCTCTTGTAAGTTGTTGATACATAAATCTATATTTACTTGACTTGTATGTTATTAATGTTCTTATGGACTGCAGATTTGTGACATCTTATACAATGCTGACTTCTTTTTCACCATCTACTTTGGGCCCAGATAATGTATTTAATTCATATAAATATGTTGGCATGAAATTTCATATTTACAATTAAGGTTTAATTAAAATTGTTATACGTTTAGATACCGAAAGCTGAAGAATATATTCAAGATGCTTTGAAACAATTTCCTGGATCTGATTTTTTTACTTTTTTCGCTGGCCGTAATCTCCGGCTCAAACGTGATTTGGATGCGTCTACCGAAGCATTCATATCAGTAAATCACAACTTAAAAGAAGGTTTTGGTGTCGAACTGAGACGTTTATGTGACTATGAATTGGGAATGAACTACGCGATGACTTTACAATGGGGAAAAGCTGCACAATGCTTTGACACGCTTGCAACAGAGAACTACTGGAGTCCCGCGTTTTTCCGTTATTTTCAAGCAGCTTGTCTAGAAATGCAGGGGAAAAAGAAGGAAGCGATAGCTTTATACATAGAAGTTCCAAGTTTATCTGTTCGAAAATTTGGTGGTCGTACTATTCTAGTAGAACAGTATATTACACGTAAAGTAAAAAATTATATGGCGAAAAATTTTGAAAATACATTATTACCCGGTTTAGAGATTTTACTTATATGGAATAGTTTTGCATGTATGAAGAAAGAAGATTTGATCCGTTGTTTAGATATTGTTAATTCAAAATTGGACACTTTAAATAATAGCAATATAATTGATTCACAATGTATGCTGCTTCTTATCAAAAGTTCTATATTGAACCAGCTTCATCGATTTCAAGAAACGAATCAATGTCTCAGATGGATACTTGATCATAATGGTGACATAGTTGATGATAAATTTATTGAACCATTCGCATTCTGGGAAATGGGAGTTGCCGCTTTTTTAAACGAAAATCTAGAAAAGGCTAAATTAGTATGGGAAGAGACTGCTAATTTTAATGGATATGAATTTGAATTTAGGTAATATGAAAGAAAAAAAAAAATTCAAGCAAATTTTGTTTAACCATTTTTTTTATTACAGGCTTGCGATGCGATTACATTTGTCATTAATGAAATTAAATGACATGCTTCCTGATAAAAAGAAAAAATCAAGAACTTTTATATAATTAGTTAACTTTATTAATTTGAACTAATCTTCGAGAGTATACCTTTATATATTATTATTAATTATTTTGTGCAAACATTTTACTGTAAGAACATAGACAATGTTCGTAGAATAAATTTTTTAGACATTTCCTAACCACATCCCACGTCATTGCCGTTGCTATTGCAAAGTAATTCTTTTACCTTACTAGAAAAATTTCCTCCATTCGCGTATCTTTCAAAATAATCTTCATAATTGTAATCTATTCACTTGTCATTTGGTAACGGATATTCACTATTCTTTACATTAATAAAATTTTCCTCTAAAGAAAATGCGAGATCAGCCTCGCTCGAAGCAATTCAAATGTTGCTAAAAAGTATAAATTACCATATAGACATACAGTAATATTTATTAAGTATCTATTATAGTTATTCTGTTAAATCATGCTAAAAAATTTCTGAGACTGACATTTTTCAATTATATAGGTTATAATTAATCTTTTACTACAATTTTTAATTATACTTTTATTACAACTATCACTATGGTTTTGCTTAAATGCAATAATCTAATTATTGGCATGTTTTTTTGTACATTTCCTGGTAAAAGGTTCCTAAAAATTAAAAAATAACAAATAAAAAGTCAGATTTTTAATAATAAAATTACAACTTACAACTAATTCAAAGTTTAAGTATAAAACACTATTTAGAAGTATTTTTTTATTTAATTTTAAAATTGAACTTTTTAATCAAAGTAGTTTAATAAAATAAATGCCAAAAGTCAACTTTTTTAACTAAAATTGCTTGCTAAAATTAGGTATTAATATAAATAGTAAAAAGGTAAAATTAAAGTTTTAAATCTAATCTAATAGGATAAATAACCTGATAGATAAAGGTTTAAATGGTCCAGATTGATTCAGGTTGAGAAGTAACTTCATTTAATCTGATCCAGTTTATATTAAAAAAATGGAGTTTACTAGCGGCAATCATCACTAGCATTACAAGTTTAGCCAGAATCAAATAATTGACATAGAAATTGCCTTTTTTGAAATATTATATAACTCATTTTCCATTTTTTATGAAAAATAAAATTGCCTTTTTTGGGTTGTGTATCATTACTCAAATATCTAAAAAAGGTATTTTAGCTGGAATTATAAATTTGGCTGGAATTACTGGTTGTGACAATAATGGTAACAAATAGGATTTTTTATACTAAAAAAAATCATTCCTAGAATATATATGATGATGGTCACCTATAAACAACAATTATAAACAATAGTTCGAAATTTGAAATTTATTTATTTATATTGTGTAACTTATTTTTTAAAGTACTTTATTAAAATATTAATTATCATGTAATTCATATAAGCAGTAAAATTTTTTTTGACAAATTACATATAATTCTTGTGGATTTTCATGGAATTTTTGTAAAATCCATAAAATTACATGAAAACTAGTCCAAAATTTTATATTTTTATTACAACTTTAACTTATAATATTAATTAAAATTTTTATTAAATTCTATAAAATAATCTGATAGAAATGTTCAGTACATGTTGCTCTATCATTTTATCAGTTTAATTTTTTCTTTTTACTATTTAATTTACAATTTATAAAAATTTAAAGTCACATAATATTAGTGTGATTTATAGGTGACAGTCACTATAGTAAAAACAGAAACAAGGAGTGTGTAAAGTGACAAATTATATATTATTAAAAATTATATGATACTGGTGATTATCGTCTCTAAGTTCTAGAGATTTATAGCAATTTTATAAAAAAATAATCCAGAATCAGATCAAACCAGACCAGCTATTTTAGTCCAGTCTAGTCCAATCCTATCTTTTAAACAATAATACAAGTAAATTTGCCTGCAATTTTTTAAAATAAATTATATCCAAATACAAACTTTATTAATATAATTTGGATTATCCTATAATTCTGCGATTATATTAACTTATATCTTAGCATTAATTGTATAGTTCAATATGTAGCCAATCACTAAAATTAGATACAAATTAACCTCAAAAAAATAACATCAGAATTTTTATATAATAAATTAGTTTTCTTTACCATAATATGGGCGCTTTGCAGTAGAAAGGGACGAAACTACTAAAAAAATTTAAATTTTCTTTTATATGCCAAAAATATTCTAAATGCTATAATTTGTTCAGATTTTATATTAACTCATTTTTTATTTTTTTTAGTAGTTTCGTCCCTTTCTACTGCAAAGCGCCCATATATATGTCACCCAAATTATTTTAGACTGCCATAATTATAAGTAAAATCCCAAATTCAATTATGGCATCTCAAATTATTTTGGCATTTTACATAGTAAATAATATATAAACTGAATTAATTACAACATCCTAAATTATAATTATAGCATCCTAAATAATTTGGGCAGTATGTATATATCATAATATTCTGCTTCATTACAATGCATTTTAATATACTTATTTTATTTTTATTATGAAATTTCAAATTCTAATAAATAAAATAGAGATGATAAATTTAACTTTATACATTTTTTTAAAGTTCATAAAAATAATTTTTTTTTAGAGTTCTATGTAAAGTCAAATTGCCATTTCTAAATATTGAATTTAATAATAATAAAAGTTGTTTTTCATAGTAAATTTCACATATTCTATTAAGCTTTACTATAGCTATAATCAAATTCTAATGAGATTGTCAAAGTAAATGCAAAATTTTCAAAATTTTTGTCATTTAAAAAATACAATTTTGACTAATAGTAAATTTACAATCTTATAATATGAAATTAATAAATAATAATTATTGTTACATAAATTATGATTTAAGCTCTTTGCAAAAAAAAATTTTATTAGAATAACTTCATTTTTCATAAAATTAGATAAGAACTAAATTTTTGGTAAAATTGTAGGCAAATTTATCTGCAATATCTTACCATTTAAAAGATAATACAAAAACATTTTTTAATTAAAATTAAAATTACTTTGAAAAAATGTTTTTTTAATTAAAATTACTTTAAAAAAATATTTTTTCTCTTAAACGGTTTTGCCGGAAAATTTGCTTGCAATTTTTTAAAATAAACTTATATCCAAACATAAAGTTTGCCAATATGATTTAGATTATCCTATAATTCTGCAGCTATATTGATCTATATTTTAGCATCAATTGTATGGTTTTGATATGTGGCTAATAACTGTTAATTACTGACAAATTAACCTTGAAAAAACAATATTAGAATTTTTATATAATAAATTAATTTTCTTTACCATAATATTCTACTTTACTACAAGCATTTTAATATATTTTCTTATTTATATTATGAAACTTCACACTCTAATGAACAAAATAGAGATGATAAAATTTAACTTTATGCATTTTTTACAAATTCACAAAAATAATTCTCTTTCTAGGGTTCTATGTAAAGTTATAATGCCACTTCTAAATATTAAAAATTATTATAACAAAAGTTGTTCTTCATAGAAAATTCTACATATTCTATTAAGCTTTAATATAGCTGCAATCAAATCTCAATAAGATCGTTAAAGTTGAATGCAAAATTTTCCAAAATTTTTTGTTATTTAAAAAATACAACTATTGACCAATGGTCAATTTTCAATCTTATAATATGTAATTAATAAATAATAATCATTGCCACATAAATTATAATTTAAGCTCTTTGCGAAAAAAAATTTTATTAGAATAGCTTCATTTTTCATAAAATTAGATGAGAACTGAATTTTCAGTAAAACTGCAAGCAAATTTGCCTGCAATGTTTTCCGTTTAAGGTATATTTTTTTAATTAAAATTACTTTGAAAAACATTTTGCAATATTTTTTATGAAATTAATTATAGAAATATTGTATAAATACCTTTTGCAATATTTTTTATTTGGAGTTTGCTATTTATTACTGACAGTGATCATTACCAGTATCATGTAATTTTTTAAAATTTGGCCAAAAATAAAGAATTAACATATAAATTTCCATTTTTGAAATATGAATAACATTATACAATCCAAAAAAAGCAATTTTATTTTTTATCAAAAAAGGAGAAATGGATTACACAATATTTCAAAAAGAAAATTTACATGTAAATCATCTAATTTTTACAAAATTTAAAAATTACGTGACACTGATGACTTTTATCTTTTGTTTCCATTGTTACTTTTATTTTCTTAATTTTTCATTTCTTTTTCACTCCACTTTATTTTTTTTCATTTCTTTTTGCTCGTCCCTCATTTCTTTCACTCCCTTTCACTCCTTATGTTTACAATAATTCTTAAAGTCTTATTTCGTTATACCATGATCAAGTTTCTACTATTTCTAGACTTTTGTTCGTTTCCTTCCATAAATAAGTTTTAATATCACATATGCAAATGATTAGAAATTGACAGAGAAGTTGGTGAATTTTTTTCTGTCTTTAAGTGGGCTGAAAATATATTATATAGGTCTTCATTTTCTTTTGTTTCTTTCGCTTCCCTTTGTTTTTTTCATTTCTTTTTACTCTCTTTCATTTTTTTTCGTTCCTTTTTATTTTCTTTGTTTTTTTCATCTCTTTTTCACCTTTCTTTTGCTTCTTTTGTTTTTTTTTACTCCACCTTTGTGTTTCTTTCATTACATTTTATTCCTCTTCATTTATTTTGTTCTTTCCTTCACTTCTTTTGTTGTTCTTCATTCATTAATTTTTTATTATATTTAGTTTCTTACTCTTTTTATTATTGCACATTCTCTTCATTTTATTTTCATTATTTCTGTTATTTCCATAAATAAATAAATAAATAAAAAATTGTTAATATTTATATTTTTAATTAATAAAATGTATCTTTAATTAATAAATTATTATTAATATCATTATAAATGTGTAACTTCTAATATTTAGTTTGCAAATAAAAATTTCATTACATTAAGTTAATTTAAATAATTTTGTTAAAAAATTACAATAGGTTTATAAGATAAATTAAAAAAAAATTCGGTAAAAATCACCACCAGTGAAAATCACCACCGGTGAGATTTAGCAATAATTTCAAAATAAATTCTATTTTATTTTATTTTTATTATACATCTTGTGATTATGCAATATAAAAATTGAAATGTATATATTTCACCATAATTATTTACAATCCCATTAACTTTTGACCTTTTTTTTTCCATTCAATTAAAATTTCTTTACGTAAAAATTTTGGACGTCTAATTTTAATTATATTATGTTTTTTAATTGTAGATTGTAATAACTGTTCAAATGGATCAATTTCTTCTGGTTGATTTTGCAAATCACTAGACCATGGAATTGGATCCAAACATACTACATATTTCTGTTGATTTTGTGAATAAATTCTTTTTCCCCATTGATCAGAATTTAAAATTTTACTTAAAATTTGATACGCGTCACAACCCTGAAATATACATCTATAAATCCCTCTTGCTTTGAAATAATAATGAATATTACCAGAAAAAATAGAGAAAAAAATACTTTCAGGACATGGTACAGAAAATGTTTTCTTTTCTATAGACTTAAAGTTTAAAGGTAATCTCTTTTGTATTTCTATAACCAATATTTGTTTGAATTCAGCAACAGTATTAACTGGCAGTTTATCAAGTTTTTGTTGGTGTTTATTATATCTTTGTACATTTTGCTAGTGTCGTGCTGGGCCTTTTGAATTCTTAAATTCTTTTTTACAAGTAGCACAAGTGGAATTATTAGATTAAGGAAGCGTTGTTGAAGGCATATATGCTATAATTAATGTTATTATTAGTTTCTAAAATAATAAAGTAAGAACTGAGTAATAATACAACATTATTATTAATACATTTTATATCTAGTGACACGTATTTCTTAACTGAAAAAAACAGATGGATTTGTGAGAAAGCGATGGGTTTTACCTTTCATTTTATTGTTTTTCACAGGTTGAAATGTAAAAAATTAGACATCAATCAGTCACCAATCAGACACCAATCAGGTAACTAATTGGTGACTGATTAGCATTTTCGCCAAATACTGTTACCAATCAAGCAGTTTGCTAACTTTTGATCCAGTGATCAGAAAAGGATGAAATATAGTTCATTGAAATCGTCTCAATAAGACGAATCTAATGGTAGTAAAATTGTATTTTTAGAATTAATAGTTAATAAAATATTAAATAAAATATAAATAGTATATTTTTATTTTTATATTTTACTTAATATCTCACCAAGTATTAATTCTAGAAATACAATTTTACTACTATTAGATTCGTCTTATTGAGACAATTCCAATGAACTATATTTCATCTTTTTCTGATCACTGAATCAAAAGTTAGCAAACTGTCTGATTGGTATTGATATTTGGCGAAAATACCAATCAGTTACCAATCGGTCACCAATCAGCTACCTGATTGGTACTTGATTGGTAACTAATTGATGCCTGATTTTTTACATTTTGATCTGTGTTTAGGTGGCTTTTGGCGGTTGTTTGAAGTATTTGTAATGATTTGTGATGTCATTAATCAGGTGTTTTTGTGATACAAACAACCATTTTTAGGGTTAAAATTTGTAGTCAAAATTTGCAGATCGGCAGATATGTTTTTTTTTTTAATAAACTAACTATAATATTTTTCTTCTAAAATGTATTTATTATTTTTAAATTGAAAAAGCAAATATTGTAATAAGAATTATTATTTTTAATATAATATTTGATTTTTTTTTATTTGAAAACAATTTTACTGATTAGTGAATATGACTATTGTGAAAACAATTACTTAGTCCAGTCTGATTCCAACCTGTTTAATTCAGTCTGAGTTAAATTTATAATCTAAGACCAGACTGGATTAGACTAAATATTTTAGTTTAAGTTAAAGCATTAATTCAGATTGAATCAATCCTAATTTTCAATTCAGATTATCAGATTAGGATCAGATTGATTAGAGCTTTACTGATAAATGACTTAAAATATTTGGATTAAATCAGTTATCTGATTAGAAATTTAAATTAGATATATAGTTAAGCTTTTATATATTTTAATATAATTTTTTTTTAAAAAAAAATCAATATATTAAAATATCAATAGCATATTATAATATAGATCAAATTTAGTTACTAACATTATAGTTAACTTTTTGGCCAATTAATAATAATTTTAAAATTCATATAATTATTAACTTAGCTAAATTTATAATATTATCGGTTTGACGGGACCGTTCATGCAATTTTTATAGTAAACTCTCGTTACTATCCAATAATTTTATTATTATGCTAATACATAGTAATATGAGATAACCAACCTAAATAACAATTATATAAAATCTGCATGAACTTATAATAATAACTGATAATATATTATTACCATATTTAATTTTTGAATAATTTTTAAATTATTCATAATCTAATAAGAATAAATCTAATTATAACATCCTGTTACACGTCTTATTTGTAACAACTCCCAATTTTATTCAATTAAAATTTAAGATCAGGCGTAATGTAAACAAAAAACAAAAGATCAGTCATGTAACCAAGACAAAGAATTTTTTAAAAAATTCCAAGAAACTGCTTATAACTTAAAATTTTGTCTATAAAACTGTCTTAAGTACATTAAGTAAAAGTTTTCCAAATTAAATTTTGCATATAAAAATTTTATTTGTAATACATATACTAAATTTATTATTAAAAAAAAATAAAAAAAGGATGTTACAAATAAGATATGTAACAGGCTGTTACAAATAAGGTTGCTTGTCTAAACCTCTTCAAAATCCTACGATTAGTTTTATCAAAATTTTACTATAGATTTATTATAGTTTTGGCAGAGTTTTAGCAGTTTCAGCATTTATAATAAGTTTTGGCAGTTTCGCCTTTCTCTAAAGTTTTGCCAGTTTTTTAATATAACTTTAATATAATTTTGGCAGAATTTCGCTTTTTGGCAAAATGCCATCTTGCCTAAACCCCTAGGTTTCGGCAAGCAACCTTAGTTACAAATACATTTATTCATTTAATAATTATATTTTAATTGTAAATATTATATAAACTAATAATAATTAAGTATATGTAAATAATATAATTTATAAAATTTAATTCAAATATGCATAATAATTTTTTTTACAATACATAATAATTTTATTATAAAAAATTATTATAAATAATTATATATATGTATTACATCATATTTGTATTAATTTAAAATTAATTATACAAGAATTATATAATTTCAAATTTGAATAGTATAATTAAATTATTAATTTTTAAAATACATCTAAAACTTATCTAATATTTATTTTAATAAAATTAACTAAGAGGTAACCATTTTATCTTATATTGTTTTTTTCTATTATCATTTTGTTCTATATTATTTTTCTATCATCCTATATATCACAATTTAATTCTATATTACTTTTTTATCATCATTTCATTCCATATTATTTTTTTTATTACTATTTTGTTTCCTATTGTTTTTTTTTTATTACCATTTCATATTATTATTTTTTATTACTCTTTTTATTCCTTATCAGATATCAGAAACGTTACATGAGTTGACAATCATTAATTAAGATAATTTCATGTAACCATTATCAAATATTTTACCCCATAGCTAAAAAAAGAAATTTCTAATACAATACTTACACAAATTAAGTAAATTGATAGTTCGTCATATGTATTTTGAATTTCCATCATCATTTCCACTTTAGTAATATTTTTTTTTTCTTTTGCATATACAAGAAAATTCATTTCAAAAATACAGTTTTCCTTCTGATTGAACTTAAAAGTAGGTATAAAATACAATTTAAACAGCAAAAATATATGTAATTTTATGAAAGAAAAAAGTTTTTTGAGTTTAAAAAGGCAGTTAATTAGATGGTTTTTGCGTAAAATACAAAAAACACTTTTTACAGTAAAAAAAAATATTTTTTATTTCTATAAAACTTCTAATGAAACCTTTTTTTAACTAGCGAATATTTTATTTTTAAATATAATTTAGTGAAATAAACAACTTTCATTAAGCTTAAAAAGGTGATTATTAAGCCAGATTTTTTGTTATTTATGAATTTGATTAAAATTTTTTAATTAGAATGCTAATAAATCTTTTTTTATTTATTAAATAATATCATTAAATCTATCTTGGTGTTATAAATTATTTTTTAATTGAAAACCTAGTTAGATATACTAGTCAAAATCAAAACTTTTGGTCATGTGACTTTTGGCTAAGTTTCAGAATAAATTTCGGCTAAAGATTGATCTGTTCTAAGTTTTGACTAAATTTCAGCACATAACTTTCCAAATGTCATTTCTGAAGTTCTTTACTAAAACTCGTCATTTTCCAAATGTTCTTTACTGAAACTGATCGTTTTATGTAAAATTTAACAAAAAGCAATAATCAACTAATTAATGCAAATTTATTTTTATTTATTAACGAATATTGTATTTTCTATTAACCGGATTTACAGCCATATATTCTTTCACATTTTTCTGATCCAAAATTTTATACTTTACAAGTACAAATCTACTCAGAATATTATGTACCAGAATTATATAGTTTCGATATTGAGGATAAAACTTGGGATCCCAGAGTTCAATATTACAAATTTCATCATCGGCAAAGCTAAAATGGTATCGAGAATTTGTAGGTCTATACCATCGGATAAATGCCAAATTATGTTTTAATTCTCCATTCGGTAAATCAATCTTGTGAGAAAAAAAGAATTGTACTTGTCCCAGCTAATAATCGACATTACTATCATCTCATGTCATAAATTTAGCCAAAATATATGAGCTCTTTATATGACGAGCTGACATATTTGACCCAAATATCTCTGATCCAATTCTGCATCTACCGAACTGATTAATTTTGACAGAAATAACCCTTGAATTGTCATACCCTTCTCCGAATGGCTTCTGAAACTCAAGTGTTTTATACGTCACCATATAATATTCAATTAGCAAATCAAGTATCAAACTTGACATCACTACATTTTCAGATGCTGGACCCATCATTTCACCTGGGAATGACTCACTTCCAGTGATTGATGATTGTTAAATATTCCGTGAATTCAACTAAAATCTTTCTATTTCATCTGCTGAAAACTCATCAACTTCTGCCAAAGACCCAACCAAAAATCGTTTGTTGAGAAATTCTAGACCTTTTGTCGTTTTACAAGAATTTATAATGCTATCAACATAGCTATCCATCAGGAAATTTTTTAGGGTGCAGATCTGCAGAGAACTGCAAAATTCACAGTTCTCCGCATTTTTTTTGCACTTTTTTTACGCATTTCTATGAAATTCTGCGAATTTTGCAATTTCGCAGATTACTGCAGAAGTTTTTTTATAAAATTTGCGAAATTCTGCAATTTTACAGATTTCTGCAGATTTATTAAAAAAATTCTGCAGTAATCTGTGAAATTGCAGAATCTGCAACTAATTGAACGTCATGCATTACGCGTATCAAAAGTTTAAAAAAGATGAAAAAAAGGATCATCTTTTTTAAACTCCCCTTTCCCTTCTTCCACTTTGTCCCTTCCCTATCATTCCTTCCCTTCCTTTTCATCCTTCCCTTCCCCT
>QZLH01001347.1:8945-19847 GCA_003833135.1 Oehlia diaphana
GGGATAATGTTGCATCGGGATAATGTCATGTCGGGATAATGTCATGTTGGGATAATGTCATGTTGGGAATAAGTCTTGTCGGGCAATTGTCGTCGGACAAAGGTTATGTCGGGAAAATGGTTGTCGGGAAATTGTCTGTCATCGGAAAAAAGTAGCAGAAGCAATTTGGAAAAACAAGATATTAAATTGCGATAAAATAGATGACCTCTTTATGTACAATTTTAGAAGAGAAATTGATTGGAAGTCGACCTTAGAATTTATCAGTAATAGAATTAATTTCACATCAAGACAATGTAATATTCAAGATACAAAAGACCGTTCATATCGAATCAAAAATTTGTTAAAAGATTTACCAGTTTACGAAACATTATACAAAAGAGAAACTAATATGATCAAAGACGATAAATGTAGAAGATGTAAGAAAAATGAAATTGAGTCATGGGAACACATATGGGTATGCGAGGATAACGAAAAATCATTAGAAGACATTGCGCAAGAGACAATATACATCTTTGAAGAAACTCTAATCAAAAAAGAACGGAAAATTGATGTAGAAATTTTGAAAAAATTTAATAATGATTTCGTACGTATAATTTTAGAACCGTCAAAAGTTTTATTAGGAAAAAATAGATTATGGGAAGTACTCAGAGGAGTGTATAATAATAATCTAAATGACTTAACACGTATCAAAGAAGAAAAGTCACTTATCAAAGAATTATGGAATTTTTTATACAACGAATTCAAAAACAGAATTTGGTTTCAGAGATGTAAAGAAATAGCGAGATTAGAAAAAATAGATTCGATCGATAAAAGAGATTTAAAAAGAAAACGACAAAACGAAGAATCAACAGAAGAAGGAGGATATAAGAAAGATAAAAATACAAAAACAAATAAAAATATAGAAAAAATAAAAAAAATAAAATTAAAAGAAAAAATAAATTTAGCAACGCGCACTAAACTCATAGGAGCGATATCAGAAGGTTTCAATATACGAAATAATTGGGATACGATACAAATAGGTAGATAGAGTTATCTAGTTTATAATTTTAGGTTTAGATTTTTATTATTTCTGTTTTTTTTTTTAGTAATAGTCAATTAGATAGTTTTGCTTCGATCTTTTAGTTATAGGGTGATAAATTCTTTTAGAATTTTGAGCTCTATGTATTTTAATATTAATTATGTAAATCTAAAATTATTCTACTAATTAATAAAAATGCGTTACTAAAAAAAAAAAAAAAAAAATTCTTGAATTATATTGTTAAGCGTCGGATATCACGTGTTCGAAAATGGTATGCATCTTTTCATATTTGAAGTTAAAATATTTCGTTGTTCTTTCTTTTATATTTTTTTGTGCGAAACGGGTACAGGATAATAGCAAATAAATTTTATTTTATTACATAAATTCTACACTTTTACTACATCAAGTGCCTCAAAAACAGCAAAGTAAGGAGAGGCAATGGCGTATCTGAAATTTTCTGTAACCCATGCCGCATGAAGGATACCAAGAGCTTTTCCTTTTTTGTCCGCAACACTCGCTCCCGAGTCTCCATGCTCAAAGTCTCCACAATTGAATTTAAATGCCAATTGTCGATCAAACCATACGGTAGGATGACATTTCTGACGCTTTTTATCGATTTCTTGGATCAAGGGTGACTTCATGTATCCGATGAGTAATTCTTTGTGATAATTATTATGGAGAGGAATTTGGCCTGGCTCTCCTTGCTCTTCTGCAAAATTTGCAAATTTTATGCTTTCGTTTGTTAGATCAATAGAAATAGCAGAGTCAATAGGAAGAAATTTTCCAAGAGTAAGGCCCGTGGCTCTTCCTACTTTAAAGACATCAAATTCACCATCAAAATTTTTACATTCTTCGTATGCATAAAAGCCATTTAGACAGGTATCTTCAGGAAGATTTGCCTTTTTGAAGAGATCTTGGGAAATTACAAATTGATTTGGGCATAATGTACGATTGGAATTATTGAAAATACAAAATGCAGTATCAACGCCAAAGTTTTTCTGATGTACTTCAGAGAAGAAGTTGCTTCGCATACCACGTTCATAGCATGCTAGAGCCGAATTCTGCCTGTCCTTATTGATCGTACTACGCGAATCTTCTGAAATTTTTCTGAATGCCGGATTACTATTTTCCAATTCAACAAATGACTGTATCAAATTATCTAGGTCTTTATGCGAAGGCTGATGGATTACAGTACCCATTCCAGTACTCGATTCACAAAACTTACATACATGCTCACATGAAAGAATGCCTAATTGTCCTGATTTTTTATCACGCACGACAGCGCTGAGAGTTCCAGACGTTCCCATAGATTCAGTTATTCCTATACTCGACCCTAAACTAACATCCTTCCGATAAGCTTGGCAAGAAGTAACACCATAACCATAGGGAATTGCAAAACAAGCCTCAACAACGTCTACTGGATACCCACGAATTTCATCCGGGAATTTGTCACACCCACGGCGCAGAATGCCCTTCTGGCGAACATATAATATAATAGCAGGGATTTCAGTAAGCTTGCCTTGAGTTCGCTTATAACCGGTGCTCACGCCGACCAGATTATAATGCATTTCGCGGAAAGATTGCCCCAGCTCATTATCTAAGGCTTCATCAAAAGCCTCCTGCAATTTTTTTGGGATCTTTTTCAAGGTTTGTTGCGAGTCGTTGAGACTTCGTTGTCGAATTTCAGCATTAGCAAACCCTTCCTCTACTGTTATTAAACGAATCATTTGATCTTCCATGACAGTCTCAGTCCTTTTGCGTAGGTAAGGAATATCGCGAAAAACAACGTAGACACGCCAAGTTGTATCGTCTTCTTTAAGACTTCGACCCCAGAATATGTCCACGACGTCTTTCTCCGAATGTAGCTGGCGGAGGCGATTTTCAAGATCATCATCCCAAGGAACCGAAAAATGATCAATGAAGAGACTATCTTCATACTTATAAGAAACAAACTTATAGATCTTATCTCGGACTTCCCGATAAGTCATACCGTTGATTTTTAGGCTCTGAAAATCGTATGGAGTAGGTATTTCGTCTGGTTTTAATTTCCTTGCTACTTGTATAAATTCCGTAAACGAAAAATATTTTCCATCTTCGGTACAAAGACAACTCTCGTGTAACTTTGCTCTATAAATACGATCTCTGCCTAGGTATTCTACACTCCCTCCTTCATTCAAAAGTCCCGCATCAAGTACAAGATTTAGACTAATATGTATCAGCTTAGGTGGTTTGACAACAATGTGAATGTGCTTGTCGAGTGGTTTGTCGGTGAAATAACTACTAACCTTCCTTTTTGCGAGGAGTTGATCGTTGTTATGGAGTGTAAGTTCACTTAGCTCCTTATCATTAATTTTATCATTATCAGCGCGAATTTGAACCTTCCATATCCGAAGCCTATTCGCATCGAAGAAACTAAAATCAGATATTTTTTTCGCTTTAATAGCTTTCTTAAGTTGACCGATATCTTCATTTCTGTTAATACTTAAGGGAAAAGCTTGAGCAATTGTGTTTCCTTGAACAACACAAAATAGTGTTATGTCAGCCATTTGTTCGCAAAAAAAAATAATAAATAATGTTAATCAGGAATTTGTTTTGTAATCTTGTAACATTTAACAAATACAAAAAAATCAAAAAGGATAAATGATTTAATTGTTAAAAACAATCGAATTAGTGTAAAATAAAATTGGAATCACAACGTCATGACTTAAGCGCGTTCCCATCTAGTACCCTAGCCATCTAGCCATGGCGAAAAAAAGTGACAGTCACGTGATGCCGATCTGATCCGATCTCCGACCTGACACAGAGAATTTTTTTTAATTTTTTTTTCGTTTAACTTTTTAACTTTATATGAATTATATTTTTCAGTTATTTTATATAATTTTTTTTTTATTATTACTTTATATTACACTATTCAAATAATAAAATAATACTTCTATGATAACTTCATTTAACGCAACCAGAAAGCAAGTTTTCCATTCTTAGATCCCCATGTATTTTGCTGTGTACGAGCACTTAGTTTCTTATCACATTCTTCAATAGCTTTAACAATTGGTTTCATAAGAGCGTCAAAGCTTGCTACAAAATGAGTATTATCTTTTTCTCTTTCGTATAATTTCAATGCAGAGTCAAAAACTTTTTCATAAACTAACTTCATACTATCTATTTTTTCTAATTCTGTATTATGTAAATTGCCAGAATTTGGGTAGGATCTTTCAGTAAAATCATCATACCTTTTCCAAGGATCATTCTCTTGACAAATTGAAGCTACTTTTTCAGAACTAAAAAAAACCAAAGGATAGTCATGGCGGCGAATTGTTTCCATAAAGGTGGGTAAAATATTTTTCTTTGCAACCAAATGCTTACAAAGGAAATAGGGATTATGGAAGTATGCTGGACAAGAACATATCCAGTTAACTTCATCAATGTGGTATCTCTCATCCATACCAGGTTCAATTTTTGTATTTGCAGCTTTATTCCAATCCCTTTTGAAGGTTTGCCACCATGCTGAAAAGCAATGGTTTGTATAGTACTGAGTCAGTTTGATATCAGAGTCTGGCACCAACTGCTCAACAAGAATTTGTGTTAAATGATCAAGACGAGGTTGGTTATAATTATATTTATAATTATATTTTAGTACCCTCCAATGACTTTCAGTAATCATTGTAGTTCTAGCCAAAGGTATGACTGATGAATATGCTGAACAAGCAAAAAGTTTCCAATCTTTTTTATTGTACCAATTTACCCAAAGATAGCCCCACAGCTTAGAAAGATTATAGTCATGACAAAATTGGTATACTTGCACACAGTATTGATAAATTTGAGCAGAATTCCAAAAGGTATTTTTTGCTACAGGAATTAATGGATGCATGACTGCATGCTTTTTAATTATATTTATAATCTCTTTAATTTTTTCATCTGGACATAAACTTCCAGTACAATTACTTGGAATCCATGATGGTTCAATAAAATTAAACTGCTGGTGAGCTTCTATTTGCCTTGTTTTTTGTATAACCAAATACCTTTGATTTTTTATCCTTTAAATATCGGTTAATAGCATGTTCCAAATGCCAATAGCAAAGTTGTATATTTGCTGTCCATGACCATGCCTTCTCTATTGCTGATATTTGTCTTGCATCTTTATCTACCAAAACAAATGAAGGTAGCAATTTCTCATTTCTAAGATTAGCAAAAAATTTATGCAAAACTTGCACTCTAGTATTAACTTGATTCTTAGGATCATTATATGCTTCTACCATACCATCACATATTAAAAGATATAAATAAGCTATTGGCATTTCATATCCACCACAATTTGCATTTACAACAAAAAGTTCAAACTGTTTCTGATTTGTTTTGAAAGTAGAATCTACAGTAATTTCCTTTATATTTGTAACATCAATATGATGAAGAAGAGGTGTTGTAAATCCAAGAGCCCTTATAAAATCATTCTTCAAGTAGTAAATAACTTTGACACATAATTGCTTTTCAAGGTATTATTTTGCCAATAATAGTTGATTTTTAGGATCAAACATATACTGTATGTATTTTTACTGTAAACTGATGTCCAATAATATATTTGTTCTTTAATGTGTATTTGTGCATTAATTAATTTATAATATTGAAGACGTCTATACAATTAATTCTGAGTTGTGTAAGTGGAGTTCAACATTATTTTGGATCCATTGTTTTGCTGCTGTTGGAAATGCAACTTTCCTATATTGTGGATGGATATGTGCTTCTTAATGACTACCTTTAACAAGAACAGTTTGTTGTTGAGGATCAATGGTAAGTACAGTCAAAGTTCTCTATAGCGAATTTTTATATAATGAATAATTTGCTATAATGAAGAAAAGTTCAGGTATAGATCTTTATATTTATAACAAAATGGCTTTTAGTATAGCGAATTTCTTATTATAACGAATTTTAATTTCTGGCCTATGGGATTCATTATAGAGAATTTTGACTGTATAATATTTTCTTTAGTTTATTGGAGCATGAGCTTCACTTTTTTGTTTTACTACTGATTTTCAGATTTTTCCATTTTCTATCTTCTTGTTATATACATCCAAGATATGCTGTAGCACAATCTGTAAACTTTTTTTTTTGTGTAATAAGATGTATTTTTCACATCTTTCAGTAGTAATCAGATCCATATTCAATTGGCAAAAAAAGTACATTTACTAATTCATGAAATTTGTCTTAATTTTTTTGAAATTACATATATTGGATTGGAATTCTAAAAACTTTACAGAAACTTAACATTTTTAATCAATGTAGAATCGATATTGTTAAGTTTATCTTAATGGTATCATTTTAATATCATTTTAATATCATTTTAATATCAATGTGATATCAAAATAAAATATTATCATTTCGATATCATATTGATATTAAATTAATATTAAAATGATATCGAGATGATAATTAAAATGACATCGAAATAACATCTTTAAATTAAACTTAAAATATGTTATTTTAATATCATTTCTATTATCATTTTGATATCATTTCAATATTAATTTAATATCAATATGATATCGAAATGATAATACTTTATTTTAATATCATATCGATATTAAATTGATATTGAAATGGTATCAAAATGATATCGCTTGAAAACTTAAAGTTTCTGTAAAGAAGATGCATTTAATAAGTTTTGAATCAAGCTTTATTTCAAATGTTAGCTTTGCTAATTCATTTGAATCTTCTGCATTCTGAAATAATTTAGTAATTAGCTTTTGTACTTTATCTAAACCATATAAGAGTTCAGTAAGGTAAAATGGGAGTTCTGGTGCAAATACTCTACTGCTCACCCTCCGTTAGCCTATCAGATGGTTTCTAGGTATACATTTTTTTTGCTATCAAATAAGGTTTCAATCCATTTTTGGAGTCATTTATTGCTATACTTTTTTTATTATTATTTATGATGTCTATGGTTCGTATGGTGATCTAAAAGTATAACTAATTTATAGCCTTAATGAAACATTTAGATTGATTTTAGAATAGTAAAAATTATACTATCCTTTCAAGCCTTCGTTATCATTATGAAAGCCTAAAAGTATATCCTATTTTTAACTTTAATGAGACATTTAGCTTGATTCTAGAATAACAAAAATTATGTTATATTTCTTACTGCTAAAATATCACAGAAAGAACGAAAATGAAGTGATCGTTCTTTCTGTGGTATGCTTCTGTAAGCACTTTCTTCATACCATTTTTTATGTTATTCTAGATTTAAGTTCAGAGTGATTTCACTTAATTCTCAATGGTAAAAAATTTACACCTGTTCTAAAGACAGGTGTAAATTTTTGTATACCAGAATGCAAACCAATTTGGCTTTTAAGCTCACCTTGCTATACATTTTTCTATCATTTTTTTACTATACGGAAAATCCTTAAATTGTTATTTTATGATGTATATTCAGGTGTAAATTTTTGTATATCAGGATATAAAGCTAAATAGTTTTTAAGCCTATCCTGCTATACATTATTTTTTCACCATACAGGAAAGCATTAAATAGTTATTTTAAACTCACCCTGCTATTCATAACTGGTGCTGCTTCTAAATGTACAATTTTGAAAAGATGTAAATTTATCCTCGATCAGGTGTAAATTTTGTATACTAGAATGTAAAGCTAACTAGTTTTTAAGCTTTCACTGCTATACATTTTTTTCTGTCCATACAAGAAGACATTAAATAAATGTATTAAGTTCATCCTACTATACATGCTTTTAGGTGAAAAATTTTGGAAAGGTGTAAATTTTCTTTGACCAGATGTATTTTTTTTCACCAAGATTCATTCAGATAGGAAGGCATTGGATCACATAATGTAAAAGTAGGAGTAAAAAATATTTTTAATTTAAACAAAGCTTGATATATATAGTAATACAAACAATTGAATACATACACATCTACAATAAAATGGTTTTATCTTGCCCTAGATGTGGAAAAGATGACTTTAAAAAGACTTGTGATTGAATAAAGCATCTAAATAGGAAGTTTGCTTGCAAACTAAAAGAGCAACCACAGGTGCAAATTCAAGTGATTCCTATACCTGAACTTATACCAGTAGTTACATCTGAAGTTATACCCTCATCTGTATTTACTTTTGAACCAAAAGCTGATTCCAAAAAGATTCAAGAGATTACAGATGAGATGATTCAAGAAAGTATCCATCAGTAAGGATAAATAGATCCTAATACACGAATATCAGGAGAGCATTTTAGACAATGGAGCACAAGATTGCGCAGAAGATTTATAGAATTGGATTTAAAAAATATTGGTATTCCTGAAAATTTAAGGCAATGTGAAATACGTTATCATAATCTGTTACAATATGATAAAAGGCAGTAAGACCACCAACAGCATTGGAATTAGAGGCTGAAGTATTGGCAAAGGTGGTGTCTAATCATGGTTCTGAAGTTATACTACAAACTGACCAAAAAAGAGAACCTAAAGTTAAAACAGTAACTGCTTCAGAAGAGGATTCTGAAGCAGGGCCAGGTCCAACAACTCAAGCACATCGTGAAGGAAGAAGTGAAATACAATTTGTGAAAAAAAGTCATGATCCTGCATGTCCACATAAATCATTAAAACATTTAACAGTATGGAAAGCCAATCACCCTTCAAAAGAAAATGATATATCATATTTACCAAGTACAATAGCTAATATCTGTCCACAAATAACAGAGATTCTTGAACGTGAACTTGATGCAAGAGAGCAGATTAAATCAGCCATTACTTCATTGGTAACATATAGGAATAAATCAGATAAGCAAACACAAGTTTATCATAGAGATAATATACGTATACTTTTATCAAAAGATGAAATAGATGATCAAATAACTAAATCAGTAGAAAAAATTTTAGTAGCAATTTCAGATTTTAAAGTTAATGAGTCTGATTGTAAACTTTTTAGCATAAATATGACATCTATTGAAGTATATACTTATCAATGAGCAGAAGGGGGATCATATATCCTTACACCTAAAGCCCTTGCAAATAAGAAGTGCACCATTAATCCAGATAATAAAGATCTCATAGATTTATTTACAGGATTATTATCTGAAAAATGTTTACAGAGTGCTTTAAGTATATATTTTGCTCATCAAGATGAACATATACAAAATCTTGAACGAATCTTTTGGACAGAAAAGTTCAAGCCTTACTTAGAACGGGTTAAGCTTAATGGTATTCCAATACCAACACCTGTCTGTTCTCGTGTATTTGCTAAAATTGAGGAAATGAATCCTGATATATCCATTAATGTCTGGGAGTGGAAAAAGAAAGCTGGAATTCCAAAACCTGTGGTTGCAAGTAAAAATTATAATTGTCCTTATATTATCCATCTTATGGCACTTACAGATATTACAAAATCAAATAAGGGAAAGTATGGACAGAAGAATCACTTCCTTTGGATTAAAAATCTGGATGCTTTAATCTATAAAGATACAAAACATAAAGCTAAAAAGTATCTTTGCAATCGCTGTTTCCAAAGTTTCCTCTTAGAGAAATCCTTAACCCATCACCAGGAAGATTAGATGAAGCTCCACAAAGAGTTAAATTACCAGTCAAAGGAATTAATGATTTTGAGCAGTTTAAAAATTTTAACCGAATAATGTATTATTCTTGTGTAATTATTGCAGATTTTGAAGCAGATAACAAAAGATGTGATGAAAACTATGGAGGAAATATGTACAAGATTATAGAACAAAAGGCTAATAGTTTCTGCTATATAGTTTATTAGATAGATACAGATGAAATATGGGGTCTATTCTTATATTGTGGAGAAAATGCAACTGAGGAATTTGTTTACCAAATTGATGAAAAGTCATCGGTCTGGGTGTGGCTTCGTACCTCACCCACCTCGGCCAAGGCCTCGCAGTACCTACATTCCCCCTCCAGGGGAAACTCCAGCAATACAGCCAGAAGAGGCTCTCAGAGCCTCGCCAGATATCAATAAGGGGGAGGACCTGAAGATTCGACCCTCTATATCCACCCCACTTCTGTCCCTACATCTGACCCTATATATACTACTCTTTATCCCATCAAAAAGAAGAATAAAGAGGAAAAAAGGAAAGTAGGACAGAAGGGATAGATAGGACAGATGTTTTAAAAGTTATACAGAATTTTTCAAAAAAAAAAACTTTTATTTTTACCCCCCATTATTTGTCCCATTCGTCCTGCACCTATCTGACCCACCATTCTTACCCTTCAATCAGCCCAGTAAGACCAGGAAGTGCAGGACCGATACCACTCGTTCAAAAAAATCAACCTACCTTTCTCTTTTTTGTCTTTTTCCCTACTGTATCTCTTTTCACCCTATCATCTAAGCATTTAGCAACACACTGCTGACACGCCTTATCAGATTGAAAGATTTCAAGACCAAGCTCTTTGCATTGTCAGTTAAAAGCTGCTACCTTCTTTTTAGCCGCAGCATCTTCCTTTTTCTTCTTGCTCCTCTTTTTAATAACCCAGCCTTCTCCAGTAAAAGTATTCTTATGCATGCCACAAATTGTACAATCACCATGCAACCGGTAACGTCTACTTGTAGACATATCTTTGACCTCACTAACAGTCTCAGTTTCTTTCTTACACCTCAAGCAGTAAAATCGTGTCATTTTGATTTGAAGTCTAGAATCCTATCTTTAATTTATTCGCAGTATGACACCATTAGAAAAATACTACAAGTATTACAATTTGTCTGGAGTACCAGTGCAATTTCTAAAAGGTGAAGAGCATTATAACCTTTACCAGAAAACTCTAAAGAAAAAACGATCAGAATGTCCAAGAGTAATTGTATGGAAAGAGAATGCCACACATCAAGCTGATCTTGCAGAAATGCCAGTTGACCCTAAAGGATTTCACTATTTTCTTGTAGTGGT
>QZLH01001348.1:0-11551 GCA_003833135.1 Oehlia diaphana
TGGGGAAAAAGAAGTGGTTATTACCATTGCTTTTGAATATTGGTTAAAAAATTTTTTTTTTATTTTTTATTAAATTTGAGTTACATAAATATGTAACACATATTTAATTTAGATTTGTGTAATGTTAATCTTATTAAAATATTAAATTTTTATAAAAATCTTAATTTAGCTAATTCCAAAAATCAGCACATATGTATTATTTATCAATATTTTGATTTTTGCTAAGAAAATCGTGATTGCTAACACATGTCAAATCAACATAGTAAAATTGTGGCTTTGCCTGATATTTATTATATACTTTATATCAAATATTTAGGGTAAATCAAATAACTCCTCATGTCATAATTTGCATAATTAATACAAAAATTATTAAGCAACAATTTTTACAAATATTTGACAGATTGAAATATTACATAATAGTAAGGGTGAAATGAAATGGTAATTACAGAATATATTTATTATTCTCTGCAGGTACTATAAGTTTAAAATCAATTCATCATAAAATAGTTCTCTTACAAAACTTAAACTTTTATATGATTTATGTAGGTAAGAGTAAAAAGGGTGATATAGATAGGCAAAAATATTATATATATAGATTAAAGTGTAAAAAACTTACAGATTGTGATATTAGCAATAAAAATAAATTAACTATAAATATTTTCTGTAAACGTAAGAGAGTAAAGAAATAACTTGATTCTGAGACTCATATTAAATAGCTTAAGATTTGTGTACTTTCTTCATCATATATTTCACTTACTACTCTTCATTACTTTTTAAATAAAGTTTTACCAATAGATTTTTTTTGATTAATCGAAATGATATTATTTGGCTAATTTGTGCAACTTCTATACTTATTCCATTACTTTTAAAAACTAATAAATCATGTCTTCTTCTACAAGTACTTTTACTGATCCTTCATTTGAAGAAGTAGAAGAATATAATAATACAGAACAACTTATTATTTACTTGCAAACAAAGATCTTGAATCTTGAAGAGAATGATTTTACTAAACTTCGTAATCAGAGAATTAATAGTCAAGCCATTATTACTATGACTCAAAAGAAGTTTAATGAACCTTCCTTTAACTTTGTTTATGAAAAAGCTAGAAATCTTGATAACTTGATCACTAGGTTAAACAACCAAAGTAAGTTTTATCATAACAGTTTAATGTTTATATGCTTCATGTACATAATATATCTTTCTCTGTTATATTCACTAATAATACTAAATACTTACTTATTTTTGTGCTTTTTTTTTCTACTTCTTATTGTCAAACCTCAAAAAATATATTTGCGTTATTATAGAAAAACCTATTACTGATAAGTGAGTTATAATAAATTTGATTAATTTGAGTGAATATACTTTTTCATCATTATTTTTTTAACATGTGCATCACTATTTCATATTATTCAAAATCATATATTGAGAAAAATAAATATTTGAAATATGAGAATTTCCATTTGAGATTTTCTAATATGCAAATTTCTGCCTCTCTATACAGACTTTTGTATAATTAAAAAATATCAAATATTGGAAAATTGAGATGAAGATCGATATAATAGTAACAAGAACAATTGGTGATATTGCATTTAGGATATACGTACTCTTCTTGAATAAGGATTCAAGAAAACTGAAGTAATCCAACCGTTTTGTATGAAAATTGTGAGAAAATTAATGAATACGTAGATAGCTTAGAGCCAAATAATTTATATATATTTGGAAATACTGAAGGCCAATTGTAACATCAAGTTTACTCTAATATCATAATTAACCTTGACAAATTCTACAGTAAACTGATAGTAAAACCATCTGATTTATCAAAAAGTTTAGGTTAGAAGGTCAGAAATAATATAAGGGATAATTCAAAATTAACTGAAGGAAAAGGAGATCCATCATCATCCTGTACCTAATGTTCTTGATTATCAAAAACTTTATAATAGTGGTATACCTCTAAATTTTCGTTAACTAATAAATTATACCAGAATATACCTTTTTGTAAATAAACTTCTAACATATATTTTCTATGGATATATAACAGATGGAAAGCTTTAGCAATTTGTGAAAATCTATTTTATCTCGAATGATTTTAATAACCTAAAATTTAACTTTGAGAAAAGTATTAAATATAAATGGAATGAAAAAATGGTCTCAATTATTACTGGCATAATTTCTTGCTATCTTAAAGACCTGTTGATGAAAGCTTTTAGTGAAAAAAAAAATCTCAAAATAATGATAAAACTTATATATATAGGAATAAGTCATCAATTTCTTTTAAAAGTCTCTTAGCTTCTTTCATTAAAGAGAGTATCTATATCAAATTAATAAATTTTAAAAATTACATCCATGTACAGATTATATCTCACCTTGAAATTAGAAGAAATTGTATAGTTTTTTTGGCACAAGTACATAATTATGGAATAAAAAATGCTGCTTTGAAAGTAATTTAATTTTGAGAATGTCTCACATTATATATAATAAATTTACCATATTAATCATTTAAGATTAAAATTCGCAAAGATATTAAATTCTATCAAGTTTACTATAAAATATCAGTGTTATGTGCATTAAGTAATCTTTCTTGTATTTTCAAGATTCTTTTCAAAGATTATGCAGTAAAAAAATCTTTAATTTTACTAATCAATTTTGCAGAACAACCTCTGGAATCATAGATTTCTGTTAATGATAATATAGATGATTACACAATTTTTTAAATAATTCTGGATCTATTATCATGCTTAAAGAAGATACATACTTATCATTACATGCATGAAGATATAATCATATGAAATGTTATATAGAGAAATGGCCATTTCTATCTTATTGATTTCAGCCTTGTAGCTTCGTTGCAACTTCACTCTGATCCACGTCAAGCAATTATTCAGGACTATAGTGGATTGTGTCAAATTATTGAAACTATCAAGTTTGGAAAAGAAATAACATTATCAGAGTTAAAATATAATTGAAGGGAGAGTTAATTCCATTTGTTATATTTATCAAGAATGCAAATAGGTACAAAATAACTGATGAAAGGAAGTGGTAAGAAAAATTTGGTGCTATAGTTAAACAATCTTATGAGAGATCATCTAGAAAGTGAAAAGGAGAAATTCTGGAATTTTCTTTTAACAAATATGCAGGATATTTTATTTCCTCTAGCTTATGCTGTAAATATTATGGTAGATGATAGCATAAAACATTCACTTTTTATTTAAGAAGCTAAATTTTATTTTTGTATATAAATATATATAACAAATACTTAATCATGATTGGTTTAAATGTAAGGTCATGTGATTAATATAATTATGCAATATATTATATAATTCTAGTTAAATTTATAATGCAGGTCAAGACCAAATTAGATATACATGTAATTCTGGCTAAATATATATTTAATTATAACAGATTTAGTTAATTATATACTAATTATTTTACATTAAAATTTACTTATTAAAATATTTGTAAAAAGTTAATTTTTCATTTAATTTAACTATTATTTAATAGGGTTTAATATCAATAATTTAAATGAATTAATTATTTCATTAAATAATACTTAATTCTGAATCTTTACTATTTATCTATCAAATCCTCTAACCTATAATTTTATATTCTAACTAAAGATGGTCATCAGTCCTACCGGTTCTACTCAGTCCTAGACCGGTTAGTCCCAGGACTTGTAAGACTGGACTGCGGTCTTTCATTTTTTCTTGGCATAATAGAACCAGTCCTGAGACTGACCTGGTCTTTGTATCAGTCTTTATATATAAGTTATTACATGCATATTAAAACTTCGTCTTATTTCTAGAAAAGACTGTTTCAAGAAAAAATGTTAATAAAGTATAATAAATCCTTTATATTTGTTATTTACTTATAATATATGTTTGTAGAAGACTGTTTCTAGTAAAGTAATAGAAAAAATTTTTTATTTGCAGAAAAAAAAAAAAAACTGATTGGTCTTAAAAAGACTGCAATCCTTAAAAAGACCGTCAGTTTTATTGTACATGTTACAGGACCGAAAGATCGCGGTCTTACACCAAGACGGACTGGTTCGTCTTTTTAAGGTGTAGAACTGCAAGACCATGGTCTTTTGGACTGATGACCATCTTTAATTCTAACCCTTTACCTTAATCTAATCTAATTTTAATACCATACTCTAATCTTCTAATCCTAATTTTATATCCTAATTAAGTATTAGTTATTTACTAATCTAGTAGTATATAAATGGATTATCATCTGATGAATAATGACCCATTATATATTAAATTAGATCAGTAAATATCTTTTTTATCATCCTAGATATACTAATTGGTCTGCCAGTTTATAACTGGCAGAAAAAATCCTAAATACCAATTAGTAGTCAGGTAATAATCTTAATTATATAATCATTATATTTAATTTACCTGTATAAATAAATTCTAAATTGTGTAATCTTACTTTTAATATTAAATAATAAATGGATTAATTATTATATTTTAAGACTTAAAATTAACTTATATTTTAATATATATTAATACTTTACTTTTTCACATATTGGCTGATCAGAAAAGCCCCCCATAATTTTATATACTATATGCTAATGACAATAAGTAACTCATCAGTTATATATTAATATACTAATCATATATAAATACTGTTTATTAATATAAAGCATGGTGATATTAATTTTAAATTTACTAATTATTGCATTTATTACCCTTATTGATACTATAAAAAGACTTTATTTTCTTGAAAATAAAAATATGCAATAATTCCATGGATTTTCCACCATATCTGTTGCATATCGTATGATTTTTCACGTGACACACGGTTTAAAAGTTAATGAATTTCGACATTTCGAAATTATTTTTACCATTTCGGCATTGACCTTTTTATTTTCGGCAAGCAACACGCGGTTGATATTCACACACTATTAAAAAAAAGTTTCCAATTTTTTTCTACCTCTTTTCTAAAAAAAAAAAATATTTAAAAAGATATAATATTTTTAAAATGTGTTTCACATCATGATATCAGTTTCGTGGACTTTTGTTTTCTGATTTTAAGGCCTAATAAAAAGAACAAATAGAAGAAAACAGACTTTGTTCCAGGTTTGTTGATTTTGTTTTGCATGACATCGTCTATAGTTTAATCAATTATTTTAATCGCACTATTATTAATTATCAATTAAAAAAAGAAATATCTTATTCAACATGAAGACATGTATAAACGCAAACCTAAATAATAATCTTGTATGCGGTAATAAGATGAATGTCGAACAGCTATTATATAGCCATATATCGTATGCTTGATCATTTATCATCCTTCTGCTGTAGAATGCAACCAATAATTTACATTTATACGGAAATAAAAAGTAATTATGTCAAATTATAACCATTGCGATCACAGCATAATTACAACAATCAGTAGATTGTACCTTGTTTTTAACAATTTTAATTAAAAACGTTGCGTTAATGAAAAATCAACGAACAAGTAAGTTATGTAATCTATGTTGAATTATAGAATATAAATTGTTTTTTAAAATTTGCTGGTTTTTTTTTCAAGTAGTCCTGAAGATGCGTAACGATTGATTGTGAGACGATCAAAGTTAGTTTACGAGGAAAGCGTCGCCACTTGCTAGGGCTAGTGTTGCCAAAATTAATAGAAAATACATTTAATACATTAAGTCGAAATAGTCCCGGATTATGGAACACTTTATAGTGAATCACACCAAAACATTTGGAAATGGTATGATTGACATTTATTTTGAAATGAGAGGCTTTATTTAATTGATTATTTTTTGGTTTCTCTTTTATTAAGCAATGTTTATTTTTCAAGATAAATCATGGTAATCACTTATGATCTTGAAGAAGTTAAGCGTGAAATCCAAGTACTGTTGGAAGAAAATTTAATGGTTAGTCAAACTCTTGATTATGATTTTGCTGCAAGTTATTTATTTATTAATTAATTTTTTAAAAAAATATTTTTTTTATAGGCTTTAGAATTGTGATACTTCACGTCATTATTATTTTGGCGATAAAAAACACTTCTCTTAAAGTATTAGTAAAAGAAACTCCGAGAATTGGGATTAGATATACAAAGACACATGATAGAATTTTTAAAAAAAGAAAAAAAAAATTTTTAATAATTATCAACAGATTGGTACTAATATGATACTCCACCGATTGAAACATGACTGTTACATGGTCAGATCAAATGATAGTGTTCAAGAAGTATTTCTAGAATTTCCACGTGCAAGAAATTATTAAAATCTTGTATCGATTTAAGTGTATGGTTTTTAAAAGTAATGAACAACGACGACTGTCGACGAGAAATAAGGAGACGACTATAAGCGAATCTGACTTACATTTTGTAATCATTCGATTACAGCAACAACCACTTTAGAAATATAATTTTCAAGGGTGTTATTTTTAATAAAGTTTCAATTTTATTTCAAACCTTATTTGGTATCACTGTCAGAACTGGATTCAAAATCAGTTATTTTACTATTCGCCATGTAAGGATTAGAAACGATTCCAATTCCTAGCGTAATATTACCGATTTATTAATGATCATTATAAAAGGATCATTATTAATTATTTTGTATCCTCCGCTATTCGTTTAATAAAGCATGAGCCAACTCTTTAAATAAAAAAAATTATCATTAATTATTTATTATATTAATAAGTAATATCAAATTAGTAGTGATGACCTAGGTTTACTGTTATTGTAAGTTTAATCCGAAGATATCACTACTGTATCTATCGCCAATAATTTTAACAGAATTAATAAATTTTCTAAATTTCAGTCAATTCATCATTGTATCAAAGTCATCAAAGTTTTCTTCCAAATATTTACCAGGAATGGCAACAATGTTATCTTCCTATTTAAAAATTTAAAGTTACTATCAAAATTCAAATAATACACACGTTATTACCTGAGATATAATCCAGCTAAACAAAGTTGACCTGGAGTTATGGCGTATTCTTCAAATTTATGTACAAGTTCTAGATTCTTAATAAAATTTTCACCTTGAAAACGCAGAATCGTCCTTCTAACATCATCAGGTTCAAAATCATCAATAGATTTATATTTTCCCTAAAAAAATTATTATTATTGAGAAACGTTCGTTTTATGTATATTTACAAATAATTATATGTAAATTACCGTTAGAACTCCATGCCGGCATGCCCGAGTGGACTATAGTAACGCCCAATTCGCGACAAGCTTCCATAATTCCAAGATTTCAAAGACTTAGAAACATAATCTTTAATATATTTATTATTCATTTTTTCAAAAAATTTATTATTGTTTATTTACTTGAACTGCGGTAATAGGATGAACTTTATAAGAACACGTCGAAGAGTTCCTGCGGAACATTCAAAATAAATTTACTTTTCTTCATTAACAAGATCTGCTAAAGCACCAACAGTATCTTCAATAGGTCTGCAAAAATGAAAAAAAATGTATAGTCAATTCTTAATAAACTCTTTCTTAGGTATTGGGATCAAAGATCGATATAATCTACTCCAAAAGAACGTTCACAACATAAACAGGTGAACCTGATACAGTAAATCACCATTTTCATCTCGAAAAAAACTAAGTTTTGTGTATATATATATAATATCAAAGGAACAATCCGCTACGACGTTCTTTAAGAACTTTTGAAAGGACATCGATGGGCATGAATGTAGGTTATTCGAGTTTTGCCGTGTAAGTTCTGCATCTTATACAATAAAATTCGATAATAAATACCATTTGATATAAAAAAAACATTTGAAAGGAGACGATGGTTTCTTACGTATAAAAAATTAAAAATTATATCCACCTTTAATTAATTAAATATTTAGATATGAACAGCAGTATCCCACTAGTTACATTCAATTGATCGTTAATATTGTTTTGATCATCTATTGGACCAGTATATGGACCTCGCTCGTACCCGTAGATCACATGACTGAAAAATGTAAAAATTTTACTGTTACTTAATGAAATATCATACCATGCATCCTAATCCGATCGCAGGAATCTTTACACCAGTTTTACCAAGTTCACGAAAAGAAAGAGACATTTTTATTTTTTTTAAAAAAAAAATAAAATAAATAAATGAAGATTTTTTTTTTTGTATCGATAACATCGAATTCGCATGAACGTCAATACTGTGTATACATATCTTGTATCCTTTAAAAAAAAGCCGATCAAATTATTGTATTTCTTTTAAATATATTTTTTTTTAAAAAAAAAAGCTAATCAAATTATTGGGCTATAATATTCGAACCACAGTTGGATGAATGTACTCACCGAAATTATGATTATCACGCGGATCGAGTAGGCCAAAAATGCATATGCATAAAATGTGTGAAGATTATGCATTCACATAATTCCGGCAGTTTGTGTCCGCAGCAAATTTTACGTAATTATAATAAACAAGTTTTTACGGGCAACAGCAAGTTTTTTTTAAAGGAAAAAAAAAAAAAAAAAAAATTTCAATCAATCTTTCTAAACAGATCTTAACTTATTGTTAATATTATTTCACCGAATACTTTATCTATTTAACAAACAACAATAAACAATAAAGTTCTATAACCAGTTTTTTCAGTTCGGCGCATTGTTTGAATGATGCCGGAATGGCTTTTTTATAGCATATTTGTTTAGTTTCGTACCTTATATATCTATATATTTTTTATCAAATCAAAAATCAAAAAAAAAAAAAATTTCTTTCTTTCCTCCTTTCTTTTTTTTGGGGGGTAACCCAAAAAGAGATTATTTGTTTTTCTTGTTTGGCGTTAAATTTTTCGCCCAACCACATTTTTTTAATTCAAAAAAAAAAAAAATATATATATATATATACAATAAAAATCCTGCTTTTATTTAATAGCAGCTTTTGACATAATTTTTTTTTTTTTTTTGTAATTGTTTTGTGATGTTTGTGGCTTATAATACGCATCTTTTTTTTTTTCTTCTTGTTATTATTTATTATTCGATCTAAAAACGAAAAGAAACTGTCCCGGTGGGAATTATTTGGATTTTCAAGACGCATTTCAAATTATTTTTTTTAAGGAAATTGAAAAAAAAGGTCACCTGCATTTGAATTTTAAAATAAAATTTCTTTTTATTATTATCTGCATATTACATCAATCATAATCCTACATAACATACAGCCTATAAAGCCTGAACATGTATTATTATAATAATAATTAAAATAGTTAACGTCACGTAAAAGTACGTCACCGATCGTGATAAATTAGCGGGTAAATGCGGAATGACATCAAGTATGGTTTTTTTTAATTTCTAATAATAATATTATAATAAAGCAGCCGAGAAAAACAAGAATTATATATAAATAAAATAAAAATAATAAAAATAATAATTTTTTTTTTTTTTTTTACTTTATTATTAAAATTAATCGATTTAGTAATTTGGCTTGATTTTTTTTTAAAAATGATACGAATTACATATATATATATATATATATATATGTGTGTGTGTATATATTTTTTTTTTTTTAAAAAAAAAATTAAAATTAAAATTAAAATTAAAAATTACAAATTAAAAATAGTAATTTCTGAAATTCCGAACAATATTCCGTAGTTTTCTCCGAGTCAAAAAGTAAAAAAAAGTAAAAACTTTTTTATCGTATTAACCGCAGTAACCAAAATTACAAAATTATTACGTTGAATAAATATTTATTCAACAAAATGTAATAAACTAATAACCGATTACGCAGGTATTTTCAAGTTAAAAAGAGGAAATAATGATTTTTAAAATAATACTTTGTATTCTTGTATTATAAATATAAATAATATTTAAAAGGAAAATAAACACTTTCAAAAACTGTCAAACACATGCAAAAATTTTTTAATAATAATAAAATTGTATAAACATTATAATCTTTATAATAACTTAAAATTAACTCTTAAAAATTCTTAAAATGCACAAGAAAAGAAATCCCAAATAATTTCCGTAAATAAACGCGTTTTATTTCGATCATTTAATATTGTATACTAATAATGAACAAAAAAACAACGCCCTAACGGCCGATCTGATCGTCACGTGCAATGAAATTTTCTATTTAATTCCTTTTGAAGTATTCAAAAGGTAATATAATAATAAATGAAGTAATTAAAAGCGAATAATAAAAACAAATTACAAATTCATAATTTTATATGCAAACCAAAAATTTTCTTGTCGACAAAATAACGAAATAAAGTAATTTTACTATAAATATTATACCGAGAATAACATCATGTATATATTGTTAGCAGATATCGGTATGACGATACTCTGTGAATTCACACATAATATTATTATAAAGGCGTAAAGAATTACAATTACAGTGTATACAGTGCATACAATTTCTGTACATTTCGATATGACGGGATATGTGGCTTTAAATCTTAATCCTTTTAGAACTTCTTTGTGTAATGTTTATCATCTTCAATACTTTTCTCTACTTGGATAAAAGAAATTCCAAAATATTCTAGCAGTTGCATAACCGCAAATGCTCCGAATATCATAAACTTTTTTTTTCTTTCTATACGGAAAATTAATTATCGTCATTAGTACAAATTTTTTCGAAAAAAAAAAAAAAATTGACATATGCAAAACGACAAATATGTTATTATTTAAACCGTACTTTAACAAATTTTAACGCATTTAACGCATTTTTAAGTATTTATCGCATTTTTTTTTTTAGTACACAAATAATTTAATTAATAATTTTAATAATTAGAAATAATTATGAATAAAAATCACGAGATTATTATACTGTATATTACAGTATTGTATATTATTATACCTTATATACAGTATATATATATATATGTATATTTACTATATATAGTATATAGTATAGTATATTATAAGTATTTTATTTTTATTATTTCATTATCTGTTATTATTATTATTATTATTATTTCATATTTTGTGTTCACTTTCAATGTCATACTACACAAACAAAATTTAATTAAGAATTCCTTTATTTAGATTTTCTTTAAAGAAATTTAATTTCAAGGTTTAAAAATGTTAAGGATTCTCCGACCGGTCGTGACCGTGGAATCATTGTTCTCAAGCGAATTTGTTCAGTGTTACACATGACCTCGTTACCATCAGATGATGATATTCGTTAGGTAAGGAATATTAAAGGGGAAATACGTTAGAGAATAAACAGGTTTTTTTAAAGTTTGACCAATCAAATTTCTCTTCCTCCTTTCAAAAATATAGAAATAAAGTTTCATTTATATAACTCTCGATTTGAATGTATTTTGTATGAAACTCGATTTACCGATTTACTTTTTAATAAAAAAAAAATTTCTTCTCAATATAAATACAAATCTAGAAACCTATGAATGATATCATGGAAAATCTTTACTTAATATAACATCAGTAATTTTTCGAATGAAATTTTTTTTTTTTTTTTTTTTTCGTTAGGAAGAAATTTTTTCCATTATATAATATTAACGTACATACTATTAACCCGCTAAAGAATGCTCCTTTTTTTTTTTTTTTTTTTTTTAGCTCCTTTTTTTTTCAAGCCGTGAAAGCGGTATTTACTAAAACTTTTCGGATTTTTTTTCTGTCCTTT
>QZLH01001348.1:14585-33647 GCA_003833135.1 Oehlia diaphana
AATAAATTTTTTTTTAGCGTGACGTAATAAACATGGACTTTGGGGTAAAACTAAATGACGTCATTAATATCGTGATAATTTCAAGTTTTTAAACAGGTTTTTTTTTTTTGTAAAAAAAAAAAAAAAATTTTTTTTTTTGGTTAAACCTTATTTTTTAATTAGTAAAACCGGAAAAAGGAATTTGATTTTTTGAAAAAAAAAAAAAAAAAAAAATACGCCAAGAAATATAAATTAAATCTACAAATGATATAAACTTTTATGCAAATGGATGAAATCTTTCTTCAAAGAATTCCTTTATTAATACCTTTCTTTTTTGTATATTTCAAATTTTAAAATGTACATATATTAAACATGGTTTTTTTTTCATTTGAAAAAGACAAACTTAGTTTTTTTTTTTAAAAAAAAAAAAAAAATTCTTTTTACGAATTATAAGATTATTTTAAAAATAGAAACTTACATATTGTTATATAAACAAAATTTTTTGTTATAAATTAGATATCCAATAATAAAATGAAATTTTTGTTACAAAATGTACAAAATGAAAGCATATGGGTAGTATTTACATAAAAAAACATATTACTAAAAGGTTACGCAAAAAATAATGGTTAAATTGTTAAATTCCGGATTACGCTTGATTACCTTACCGCATCCTAATTTTGCATCTTGTGACGTAGGAGGATATTTGGGGGATCGGCCGTATTAATACCTCTGAGTTAACGCTGAGTTAATAAATTTTTTTTTAGCGTGACGTAATAAACATGGACTTTGGGGTAAAACTAAATGACGTCATTAATATCGTGATAATTTCAAGTTTTTAAACAGGTTTTTTTTTTTTGTAAAAAAAAAAGAAAAATTCGAAACATTTGGATCCTTGTACAGAGTATTATCTTTCAAAGAATGAACTTTGGTAACGAAGGAGAAGTTTTAAAAAAATCAAAACGGAAAAATCGGTTTTCACCTTATTGATGAGTCATAAAATGTCCATTGTTGGCCGATGTCGTTTAAAAATTGTGTGGAGTAAATTAAAAGAAATGCGGAGTAGTATTCACTTAATATTCACTGACAATAAACCGATATCAAGTTTATCCGTTAATTATCCCCTTTTTTCAATTAGTTTTCAAAAAAAAGGAAAGAATGATGAAAATTATTAAATTTTGAAACAATTTGTGTCGATGATAAATTAAATATTGTTTAAATACATTTTTAGCACAAGATGATATGTTTTATTACTTTTTAAAACTAAAGAAGTTTAAAAAAAAAAAATTATATTTTTATATATTTTTAATAAAGATAAAAATAAATTTGTATCATTGAGCTTTGATAAATTTAAATTCATTTAAAATATCGAAAATATCGGAAATTGAACACTTTTTTTTTTTTTTTAATTTTCTCTTTAGAGTTTCATTAAAAAAAGTAATTTTTCTAAATAAGGATACACTTTTCTTTTTTTCGTCTTTTTTACCAAATAATCTTTAATAGAATCCTTGTACAAAAGGATTTTGTTTGTTTTTGTACGAGGGTAAATTTGACGAATTTAATCAAAAAGGTAAACTCAATAATTTACATTCGTATTGGAAGGAATTTATTGCCTTAATGTTCTCCTTACTTTAAGTAGTAAAATACAATGACTGTGAAGGACAAAGGATAAGTTATCATTTCAACAATGATAGTAAAAAAAGGATGAGATGAAATTTTTTACAATTTTTCACACAATTTTCACTTTGGAAAAAATAATGATTAACAAAAAATATTACTGCACTCCTGATATGTACGCGCCATTTAAAGATTGGATTAAAAATTTTATCTAATATTAAAAATAGAAAAGTTGAATTCTTTTATTCTTTTTCTTCTTCTTCGTCATTATTATTTAAAAATTTAGCCAATTATTGAAGACTAACGAATATTCTTGTAACAAATAATATTTGTTTATTTTTAAACATCACAATACGGACTTAGCTAACATAAAATAAATTACAAATTAAAAATTAAAACAAATCGAAATAAAAATAATTATAAAATAACGGATTAAAATTTTTTTTTACAAAAAATATACAAAAAAGAATTGACAGGTTTAACCCCTTAATTATTTTTTATTGCACAACATTTTAAAAACAATTAATATTATTTTTTTTTATAAGAAAATCATAAAATTTGATTTAATTGGTCGTTTTTAAAATTAATATTTTTAATAACAATATTATCAAATAAATTAAATGATAAATATTCATTTAAAATCGGTAATAGGATTTTTGCATTATTGTTTGTTTGTTACGTTTACAGTTTTTTTTTTTTTGATAAAGCATTATATATTAATATTATTATTGTTACAATTTTTTTAGTTATCAATTATTTGATTTTTTTATTTGCTGCGTAAATACATAATGCATGAATAAGAATATTACATTCCGGCCATCTTTGCATTTTTTTTTTTTTTTAAAAAAAAAATATTATTATTATTTCATGGGTTATGACTTAAAAACTTAAATATAATTTTTTTAATATATATAATATTATTAATAATTACATTAATACATTGTACCTGGTTTATATCTCCCGCCAAAAAATTAAAAAAAGACAATTACCAATGATAATGCATTTTAATGCATTAGGTTGAATAAATTAAGTAAATTAATCATAAACAAATACCTAGTTACATTTCTATTTATAATATCATTTATGTCGTTTAGCAAGTTATTTTTATTTTTACGGTTTAGGTTAAAAAGAATTTTCTGTTTTTATAATTTTTTTTTTTTTCCCTTCAATTCGAAACATCAAAGACAGGGGTTAAGGTTGAACAATGGCTAAATTACATATCCAAGGTTTCAAAATTATGATAACATTGGATGAATTTCTTTCTCTCTTAAAATATAATTTCAATTGAAATCCGAATCTACAGATTTTTAAAACTATATTCTTTGTTTTTTTTTTTTTTTTTTAAAAAAAAAAAAAAAAAAAAAAAAAATCTGGCAGATGGATATAATTTAATTATATTAATTGGTTTAAAAAAAAAAAAAATTTAGATAGTGAATGGTTAAATGTATTATTATGTAACACATCGGTAATACGACGAATCGGCGTATGGCTTTCGGTAGATTCAGTGATTGGTTTTTTTGATACCTTTTAAAAGATTTCTCTTGACCAAGTTTAGCCTAATTTGATGAACATTTACTCTTTTATAAATTTTTTTTTTGAAACAAAATTTCTTTGTTAATTCTTATTGAATTTTTTATATTTTTTTTTCAATAAAGTTATTATAATTACTTATACTCCGAGATGTTACCCGAGAGAATAATAACAATATTTTTGTTAATTAACTTATTTTTGTATAATAAAAAAATTTGTACAAATGGTGGTACAAAATGTCGTGTTATTGTTAGAATTTTAATCATATTTAAAAAAAAACAATATTATTGGATAAATTTCGGAATTTATTTTATGTATAATAGGAAAGGGATACTAACCGCAGGTAATAACTAGTGATACGGTAATCACCGTAAATAAAGTTCATACTAAAAAAATGTATAATTTAAACATGTGAGTAACATTTGATGAAAATCTTAACTGATAAAAATTAAAAATCCAAAGGTAAATCAAAACATATGAAATTGAAAAAATATGCAAAATAATATTTGATGACGATCGTTAAGGTTTTATTTTGCATTTTTTGCATACAAATATTTTTTTTTTCCCTGCTTGTTATTTTCCTTGCGCGATATAAAATACTAATCATGAACCACATGTTTCCTTACCAAGTTGTAGTACCTATTAATGTAATACGGATATTATATCTTTATCTTTTTCATGTTTAACAACAACCAATTTCCTTTTAAGAATTTTAGGATATTATTCTCAAACCAGTTATAATAAAAATGGGTATAATTGTGAAACATCAATAAAGGTACAATAAAAAGTACAATCATTTGTTATTTGGGATTTACAATTATAAAGCATTGAAATTTATTTTTGAATTTTCTGACGTTAGCATTATTTAATAATATTATTAATAGGATTTGATAGGATTGTCTGATCAGTTTTTGAATTATAGTAATTCAATAACGTATTATGAAATCATTATAATTAATAATAATAGTAAAAAATAATATTATTATTTATAAAAATGTACCTAACATTTTACACATTTTACTATTTTGAAGTATTATTTTGTTATGGGTATTTATATAACCATATTATTATCTAGCCACTGTCCGAGCGTATATTGTACCTGATACCGACCCGTAAAACCTGAATCCGTGCTAACGTTTTGTTTCGCAAAATAATCTGTGCAATTTGTACACAATCTTTATCTTTGACAATCTTTAAAGATTTATATCTACATTCTACATATATATATATATATATCTTTATATGATAGGGACGTAGGGGACATAAGGGTATCATCAAATATATGTATATTTTGAATATATGTCGAATATTCAATTTTTTCCTCTAAAAATGCAGAAAAATAAATTAAATACTTACCCAAAATGGTAAATCAACTCACGCGGGTATTATATGTTCAATTTAATTGGATAATAACTTTTTTGTCTTGTTTGAAAAAAAATATTTTTTTATATGGTACATATTTTAATCAATTTTTTTGTAATACCATACCATGTATCTAATCATTTATAAATAACTCATTACCGTAATTAGTGATCAAATATCAATTTAATACGTAATGAAAGTAATGAATGCAAATCTCTCTTTTTATATATTATTTATATTTTTAATTTAAATTATATATATATATAAAAAATTTTTTTTAAATACATTTTTTTTTTTAATTTACATTTATATACTGTAAATGTATAAAAAAAAAAAAAAAAAAGAGTCACGCACTACTACAAAAACTCAACATTCTATACATATTATAATAGAATTAAAGTGAACAAATGAGCTAAAATAATTTAGGATGATTAATTATTTTATTTTTCCAAATAGATATTTAAATGTACATTTAAAAATTTTTTTTTATATTATAAAAATATTATAAAGTAAAATTTTTTTTATATTATGTTATTTTAAAATTCCCTATAAATATAGAGCTATGCGGTACTAAAATCTTTCCTTCACTCAAACAAAGAGGTCCCGTTTGTTTTCTTTTTTGTTCTTCTAAACCAAAATAATATATATATTTTTTTTTCTTACTTTTTTTCTTATTTATTTAAGAGATAAATCGGTTCTTTTATCTTACGAGATTAACTTTATTAAAGAGACCAAACAAAACCTTTTCTTGATATCAAACATTTATTTTTTAAAAAAAAGCGACTTTATATTTTTTTTTTTAAAAAAAAAAAAAAATCTTTGTTTCCTAAAACATTAAACGTATTTTCTAAACAGTTATAAAAACTTCGCTAATATTTTTTATTTTTACGATTATATCTTTTTTTTTTCGTTAACGATTTTTCAAGAAATTTACTTGCTTTTTAAAAAAATTTCAAAAAACTATTTTTTTTTCAACACTTTATATTTTAAAAAAAAATACACAAAATGAAAATGAAGAATAATATGTTCGCACGCAACCGTAAAATTCACAACCCATTCAAAAAGAGAAGTCCTTCAAATAAATCAAATGCACATGCTCTTTATAATCAAAATAATGTAATAAGTGCTTTAGGTGGAATACCACATGATTACGATTTTGATTACGGTTCAGAAACAGAAACTCCAACGGTCTATTCATCACGAAGAAGTTCAATTTATTGCGGATCTTCACCACAAAGCCCAACGACTCATGTATATTCATATTTTCCAGAACCAAATCATAATTATCTTGTCGCAGCAACACATTCACATCATCATCATAATGACAAATGTTGTCATGATGCAAATTGCAAACAATATAAGCAAACAAAAAGGAATAGTTCTGATTCTTATAACCCACGAAGAAGTTTTACTGGTTTTAAACTTTGGTTACGATTAACTTGGGTAAAAGTTGGTAGAACCTTTCGTTAAGATATGATTATGAATTTACGAGATGATTATGATGATTTGATTAATTGATTGAAGGCTAGTCCTTTTATCAATATATCAAAGTTATCTATCAAAAAAAAAAAAAAAAATTATTGTAATTATTTCTCTGGACATTTTTTTATTGCCGAGTAAATATATTATTATAAATATTATACATAGTCAAAAAAAATTATATTTAGTAAATAGTAAATCAGCGGGGTTTCTTTTTATAGACAATTTAATCATCATTATTATTTAGACTTATCGAAAAAAACGATTATAATCGAGAAAGAAAAAAAAACTACACAACAACAACAATTTTATACCAATTTTATTAATTATGTAAAATGTAAATACCTTTATTTTCTTTTAAGTGGATTATTTAAAGTGGTTATAAAAAAAACAACAGGCTTGAAATATTAATGACCACTTTATTATATTTCGCTCCCCCTTTTTTTTTATCCTTCCCCCCTTTTTTAATTTCCTACTTTTTCCCCACTTTTTCCCCACTTTTTCTTTTTCCCCTTACCCTTTTCCCCTTCCCCTCTTCTTTATTTTTCTCTTTTATTTCTTTTTCTAATTTCTAATTCTTTTTATTTTTTTCTTCTTTTTTTTTTTTTATTTTAATTATTTCGTTAATAATTATGCTAAAAGTATTTCCATATCCTTCTTAATGACTAATCACTAATCTCCATAATTCCTAATTTTTAATTCAATTATTTTCATCTTTTAGAAAATAGTCATTTTTTTTTCACCTTGTTCATTCATTTAATAGTTTATTTTTTTAAGATTTTTTTCGTTTTTTTATTTTATTTCGCGTTTTAAAAAAGACTTCGATGACAAACACAAACACAAACACAAAATTTCGATTTAATTTTTTACGATTTTTATTTTAACGTTTTTTTTTTTAATTTATTTTCTTTCTCCTTTCGTTTTTTATTTTCAATTTTTTTTTTTTTAGAGTTTGTACATAAAATTAGAAATAGACGTCATTCTACATTTTTTTTTTCTTTCTTTTTTTTTTTCTTTTGGATAGAAAAATTATAATATGTATGTATATATTTTTATTTTTTTATTATGAAAGCTTCGGTTCTTTTATTTTAAAAAATATATATAATATATATGTTTATATTTGATTTCTTTTGTCCAAAGAAAAAAAAAATACATTTTATTCATTTTTCTTTTTTCGATTTCACAAACACAAACATGAAACAACAATAATAGACTTTAATGAATTTTTAAAGCTGAGCTTTTCTATAATTCACAATTAGAATTTTTTTTTATATCAATCATTTTACAATTCATTTGTATATATATAAGTTTTTAAAAAAATAGACGAAACACAACCAAACAAAAACATTTCTATAGATTTTTTTTTTAAAAAAAAAAGCATTTTTTCACGCATTTCCTTTTTTTTATACAACACCATCATCACTTTTTTCACACATTAAGCAAAAAAAAAAAAAAAAATTAAGCATTTTAAATAAAAAAAAAAGAAAAAATAATAAATTTTTATTATTTTTTTTTTTTTTAACCGATCCACGAAACAAAAACAAAATCTCATTTTTTTTTTTTTTTTTTTTTTTTTGTTAAAATCATTTTGTAAATAGACAAAATAGAACACAGCATAAAGAACATAAATTGCATTTATTTTGAAATGAAATAAATTTATTTGCATGAAATCATAAAAAAAAAAAACACTTTATTAATTGTTTTTTAAAGTTTAATTATTATAAAATTACAAAGTAAAGTAAAATTACAAAGTCATAAATCATATAAAAATATAAAGTAAAGGTATAAAGTCTTATATATAAAGTAAAAGTATAAAGTCATATTTATAATTCCGCCGCAAAATTGCCTCGCTTTATTTAACTAAAGTTGGAACAATTAATTAAATTGATGAAACAAAAATGCCGCGATTGCCGCGTAAACAATAATTAAACGCGTTTCAAAGAACCTTTTAATGTCACAAATGTTACAACGTTTATTTTAAATAGTAAATATTTACTACACATGATAATTTTTGAATAACGAGTAGTTAGCAAGTATCTAATATTTTTTATTTTTTTTTTTTCGCCCAAAAAAAAATTTTGGCGTGCATTGAATTATGATTGGAGATTTCTTTCTGAACCAATTGTTGAATCAATTATATTTGGTTTAAGTAAATTTAATGAGTGACGTATAATACATTACTAAAACGTGAGTAAAATATTACTAAAGTTATTACTAAACGAGTGAAAAGTAGGTAACACATTATCTACTAAATGAGGATTTGGAGTACGTAAATTCGATATCAATTTACCACGGCAAAGTCCGATTTTAAAATATGCCGTAAAATCGATATCTTGTAATTTTTATGTCATCAAAAAAAAAAAAGAGATGATAATGATAAATTTGTCATTTTTGTCAATTAGTAATATTACTCATATTTACTGCGTATCGTCAGGAAAATCATTTCTTAAATATTGGTAATATCGGTTAAATCATTAAATCGGCTAAATGGCTTACCGTCAAAAAAAAATAAAATCCTGTTAATTTCTTGTTGACAATAGGAAAAAAAAAAAAAAAAAAAAATTTTTTATTTGGTTATCAAAAAAGAAAAGAGATTAAAATATTATCGGCCGAATAACATGTTATACAATATATAAAGTAAAGAACTTTAAGGATTGATTGATTATACGCAGCAAGCAAACGGGGTTATTGTTTCATATTTTTATCCGAATTTTCTTTCCCGTAGTAGAAAGTGTGAATAATGTGAAAAAATTGTGATTAGGAATGAAATTTTTTTTATGTCCCCGTGCTTTTGTTCAAATCATGAGAAATTCGTTCATTTTTGTTTCCCTTAAAAATAATAAATAAATAAATAATGACAATATATGAACATAAGATTTCCATAAATCGATTAGTAAATAATTTCCAGTTAAAATAAAAAAGATTTTTTTTTTAAACAATGATTATCAAAATTATTTGCCTTAAAAAAATTTGCCTTTTAAAATAAATGTTTTTTATTAGAATATTGGAATAAAAAGATTAGTTCAAATCCTGATGATTCCTGGTATACAATTATTTGAAAGGAAATAAAGACTTTGATATAAAACTCATAAAATCCCTTTAAAATTTGATATTCAACCATTATCAATTATAAGGAAACAAAGACCGATGTTTGATATTAGGATTGACCCGATAATTTCTTAAAACCTACCGATAGTGCACGGTCCGTAAATTTTTAATGGATGTAAAGTTTTTCCTTTTTTTTTCATCATTTTAAAAAAAAAAAAAAAAAATTATTTTGAACCGACAAAACCGTTTATTATTTTTGCCAAGATAAATTTCCTGAAATTTATTTTTTATTTTCTATTTTTTTTTTTTTCTTATCATAGTTACCGTATTTAACCGATATAATGATATAAATAATCTTTTAATTCATTGTATCAATAAATTGATAAAGAAAAATCTCATGTTATTCTCCTTTCCCCTTATTTTATTTATAGAATTTATTTCAAAATTTCCTTTTTTGATAATAAAAATAAATATTTTTTTTTTTTATGAGAGGTTAAACAGTTATTTTTCTTTTTTCGAAACAATCATTTCATTATCATGCATGTGTGTCAAAAAGAATGCAATTTTAATATTTTCTTTTTATTAAAGAAAGAAGAATAATAATAATAATAAATTTTTTTTTTTTTTTTTTTCCTGCATTTCATTATCGGAAACAAAGTCATAAGATTTAATTAAAAAAATATTTTTTAATTTTTTTTTTTTTACCTTGATACCTTTAATTGGAAAAAAATTGATTTTTTGCTGCGTTCGAGGAATATGAAGGATTATCTAATCTTTAAATGGAATTCTCATTCGGAATTTGAATGCCTATTTTAAATAAAATCTTTTTAAGAATGAGATTTACCATATTTGTTATATTTGTTAATAATATAATACGCCACGGTTAAAACCGGGAATTTAACCCGGGGGTACAACCCGTGTTTGTTATTATTACGAAAAAAATTTAGAATTGATCATTTTAGGTAATTCATTGTTGTTCTTACCATTTCCTTTTTTGATTAATAATAATGTTTGTGGATCTCGTGATTTTTGTGGTTTTTGTGGTTTTTGTGGTTATTTTGTGGCGAAAATAAGAGATTTTTTTAAGTATGTATAATCATTATAATTATTGATTATACAGTAAATTTTTTATATGATTATAAAATCCCTTTTTTATTATCTTTTTAATATAATCATTTAATCTCATTTAATATTCATAATAATATAATAAAGTAAAAAGTTATAAATTAATAATCATGTTTAACCATATTTAACCATAATAAAATTTCAATCTATTTGAAATTTTCTTTACAAAAAAAAAAATTGATTTTATTAATTTTTTATGAATTATTTTTTTTTTTTGGCCAAGATATTTTTTATTGACTCGGGGATAACTCGGGGATAATTCGTTATACTCTTTTGTAAAAATGATCATTACTATATTTAAGTCATTATAGAAAACTCTACGTTTCTTTTCATTTGAAAAGGACATTCGATCTAATTAACAAATTTAGTAATTCGCTTAGTAAAATCAACGCCGCAATATAACATCAAATATGTCATCATAATAACAATTATAGAATTTTATTTCCAATTAAAAATACCTAAATAACATCAAAATCATCATCACGCCACGATTTAAAAATAATATAAATTTAGTATGGCTTGGCATTTAGAAATTATTTAGAATATTCTTTTTATTCTTTTTATGAGACAAAAGGAGTTTCATTGGATCTTGAATAACTCATTGAGTCACCCATTGAAGTCATTTGGGCCCACTTGGATAAATTTAGAAAATCCTTACCAAATATTTTTTAAACTCATTATGTTGCCTAATTTAGGTTACATAATTTGATTAAATTTCTGGTAAAATTTTGAATTATTTTTATTTTAATTTATTTTTACCTTTTTTAACCTGTTAAATAAATTATAAAAGTCCTTTCAAAAGAAATTGATATTAGAAATGATAACAGAAAATTTTGATATCATAGATAATGAACTAGCTTTAATTCTCGCTTTAATTCTCGCTTAAATTCTCGCTTCGGAATGTAGGATTATGTTTCGTTCCGTCATTATTATTATTATTATTATTACAATAAAAAAAAATTATTTTTATTAAAATAAATATAAAATAATTTAAAATACTCATAAAATTTATTCAAATAAGGACAATAGAATATATTATAAATCTCTTATTTTATGAACAAGTTTTCTTCCCTGTTGTCTTTAAAGTTTTTCTTCCATAATAATTTTCGATTATTTGAAGATTTTTTCCTCATTATATTAAACCTTTATCAAATATGGTCTCATTCAACAAACTAATCAATCTTTTTTTTTCTTGATGAAATTGATTAAATTACATAATCTAAAATTTATTAAACTAGTATTAGTAATGATATATATTGTGGTATTCGATTCACAATATTAAACTCCTTCTATAAATTAAAGCCGCATGCTTCCATCCTGTTTAATACTTTATTAAGATTTAAACTTTATCTCATAAATACTTTTTTCCATGAAAATATCAAAAATGGTTTCATTCGTTAAATGAGGAAAAAAAAAAATGAGATGGAAAATGAAAATTAGAATGAAAAAAAAAAAAAAATTTTGACGAAAATAAACTTTTATTATACTTTATACTATATATATTTATAGTTTAATTTATATACTTTACTTTACTTTTTCTTTTCTTTTAGTTATACTTATACTCCAGTTAATACTCAGTATACTCAGTTAATACTTGCTATTATACTTGCCAATTTCCTCCTTTTTTCCTCCTTCATAATAATGATATCATTCATTGTCTCATTTCTTTAATTTAATTTATTTAATTTATTTTACTTAATTTATTTATTTATTTATTTATTTATTAATCACAAACTTTTACAACACAATACAGAATACGCACAAATTGAGAAATAATTGACATTTGACCTCTTTGTCATTCATAACACAAAACTTTCTTACCTCTCTTCCTCTTCTCATTTTCATTCTCTCTCTTAATTATTATTAATAATAATAAACTTTAAAAATAAAATTAAAATTTAACGCCAAAATAGACTTTTCTCAGAGAAAATTATAAAAAAACCTGTTTAATCTCTTACACACATCCCTTATTTTGATGATCATAAAGAGAGACAATGATTTAGTCACGACAATCAATCATTTGACACCCTTACTAAATGAGAGAAAAAATTCCAAATATGAGTAATAAGACTTTCTTTAATGGAAAGATTAATTAAAATTTCAAGATTTTTACAAGAAAAAAAATAGATATTTAAATAAAGTTTATCCAAATCAAGAAAATCGTAATTAAAATGTTTAAATTTAAAAAAATCTTTTTTAAAACCCTATTTTAAAAAAAAAAAAATAAAAATAAATAAAAAATTCCTGTTTGAAATAAAAATTTTTTTCGATTAAGGTAAAATTCATTTATTTATTTATTACTCTTACACAAATTATTATTTAAATTTTTTCTTTTTTATTACACATAATTAACTTTAATTTCGATTTTAGAAATATTAATTTAGTCTCGTGAATTAACTTTGTATACTTTTTACATCAGATCTTTTAAATAAGGATTTCTTTTAAAAGTTTATTGCATTAATTAAAAACGTTAATTTCAGGTTCTTTTAAACCTTCTAAACAAGATTGAACTGAGTACAAAAACTATCGTAAGTTTTTTAATTATTGCATGATATATTATTTATCATTTAAATTATTTAAATTATTTATCATATTACACATATTGCCTGACTTACCTTAAAATAAAATATTATACATATTGCATAATATCATTAATATCATCTCACTTTTTTCATCATCATGTCATCCATGAGTTCATGCCATCTTAAACGTGTACATTAATCATGCCTTTTTGCCTTTTTTCAATATCTGTTAGTGTTTTCGTATCTTAATAAAAATTAACCGTGCATGTGTACATTATTACTACACAGATTCGTCAATGTTAATATTATCAATATTTTACCCTTTTTTGACTACTTACTTTACTTCTTCAAGGCGTTGTACAGTCTTCTCCTCTTCGAGTGTAGTACGTCCCGCAGTATCTTAACAAATTTGGTAGTTTATTAGAAAGTTCCAAACTTACAGAATTTTCGGTCTTAAAAATCCGCCTCATTCTAAATTCGTCATTAGTCATGCGGATTTTAGCCACAAAAAATTTCGTCCGTGGCGGTCTTTTTTTTTAGCCACCTCTAGCCACTTTCGGCCACCTTAAAAAAAGAATCTACTTTTTGTTTCAAATTTTTTCCAAAAAAATAAAAAAGGCCATTCATGGTCATTTGAAACCTTTTCAAATTATGCAAGTTTCAAATTTTGTTGAGGACATAAAAAATGAGAACATAAAAATGAGAACACAAAAAAAAAACATAAAAACGTAAGAACATCAAAACATAAATAGTAAAAGAATACCCTAACACTTTTAAAACTCTGAGACTAGACTCTGAGTCAAAATGTTGTAACCAAAAAATCCTTTTTATCCGATAATTCCGTAATTCCATAATTCCATAGTTCCATAATATTCCGTTAATCCCGCTAATTCATCACTTACCCTTATTCAATGTCACTACCATTTTACACCAAAAAAACGTATTGTATCATTTTTTCTTCAAATATTTCTTCCCCCATACATTATTGTTTTTTATTGTTTTCTTCTTTTGCGCGTTCGTTCAAAAAGAAGTATGAACAAAATATAAAAATTACCATTGTCTTTTGAATGAGAATAAATTTCATATTCGTACAACATGTTTGTACATTCATTATCAATTTAAGAACGAATTCAAGTTATATCTGAAACGAAAAAAATTCTCATTGTTTATTCGATTATTCATTTAAGGTAATTAAAGGATTAAGGGGTTTTTTCAAAGGTACTAAAAATGGTAATATCAATAACCCCAACAATTCGACATTTTAGTTAAACATGCATGCATACTGTTAATCGAGGAAGAAAAAAGAAAATGTAAGAATGTTTAGTATTAGATATATATACAAACAAATAAAACTGCGCTTGAAAGTTGTGAGGCTTATCTTCTAAAGATTCTTTTTTTATATTTATTTGTTTATTTATTTATTTATTTTTTTTTCAGGGTATTCGTGATATCCTCTCAGTTTTAAAAATTTTGAAAAAAATTTTTTTTTTAAACCTTTACGGAAAACGCGTTATTGAATTGTTAATCCATTTTGGTACGTTCACGTCATTCACGTCATTCCGAAGGTAAGTGGCGACAGTGGTAGTATAATTTTATAGCGGTAGTATAATTCTAGCAACAAATGCTCCCAGTACAACAAAAAATAAAAGCAGATGCGTGATTAAGCAAAGATTTTTAAGATTTTAAAGGATCTGCAACATCATGTGATCAGATGCGCTACTCGAGTGATACTGTATGTTATTACGAAGTTATAGTCCAAGTTTATCGATCTCTCTTTCCTTAATACAATCTGATGCAAATCTTAATGATCTTCTTTGTATAGGGTTGTTTAAAACTAATAGGCTTATTTAGAACTTATTTGGATGTGGAGTTGTGGACAAGATTGACTTGATCATGATTCGATTTATTCATATTGTCACTTGCTATATTTTCGCCAACATAATCAACTGTATATCGCATATTGTAATTGCATCTTCGAGTAAGCTTTGGTGAGTTGTATCTTTAGTTCTCTGCAAGATGATCCAATGGATCTTTCCACATATTAAACAATTTCCTAGTCTTATGTCATAGAATTTGAATTTTTTTTTTTTTTCCTGCAATAATTATAATATTTAAAGTTAGAATGCAGTCTCTGGAATTCTGGTAATGATTTATCATGAAAATTAAAATCAGATAACTTGGAAGTAGTTATTGATTTCTTCACACTTCCGTACTGAGTTACTGATATATATCGCATTGTAGCAGTATATATATATATTGTAACTACTCCTTGATATTTATCAAATTCATGGTGATGTGAACAGATTAAGATGCCTTAGCATTTAATACTGGGTCGTGATCTTGAAAAAAGAAATTTTTTTTATTAAAATCTTTTAGATTATAACCATTTCTAATATACCAAAAAATTTGTCATTTTTTTCTACTGAAAGTTTCTTTTCATCGAAGAAAATTGGTTCAAGTTCATGATTATTATCATATACGATCATTTAGGTAATATCCAAACAAGATCTTTCTAATACCCGGATTTCCCATCACAAGAGATCATTTTCCGATCATAATATTATTCACAGATAAATACATCAGGAAATCCATATATTTTTCTATAATTTGGTGTCTTCTTTGAGGTATTATCAGTTGAAGTATTATCAATTGAGGTATTATCAATTGAGGTATTATCAGTTGAAGTATTATCAGTTGAGGTATTATCAGTTGAAGTGTTATCAGTTGAAGTATTATCAGATGAGGTATTATCAGTTGAAGTGTTATCAGTTGATGTATTATCAATTGAGGTATTATCAATTGAGATATTATCAGTTGAGATATTATCAGTTGAGGTATTATTAGTTTGAGGTACTCTTTGTTTCATACTTTGAATACATGCTTTCTTTAAAATTAATCACACTTCATCACACTTTTAAGGAGACTCATATTTAATTTAAATAATATTAACAAATTTTATTACAACTCATTAATTTGTGGCAGCTGGTTCTAGACCAGTTTGATGATAAGAGATAAGATTAGGTTAGTACATATTGACACCATTCAGATTAAATATTCGTGTAAGAACACATCAGATAATCCTTCAGAAATTCTAATTTTTTGTGAAACAATCAGGATCTAACTTCAATTTTTTTTGATATTATATAAATGAATAATTTATTTCAGTAAGAGATTGGCAATTTTATTAGGAAATCCTACTTGTCAATATTAGTGTAGAAGAAGAGTTATTAAGTGAATGAGATGAAATTATGCAAGAAATATATATTGATCTAATTAGTTAGTTGATTAGTTATAAGCTTTTATAAGTAATTGGTCAAAATATACCTTAAATCATCTCAATGAGATGAATCTAATGATATAAAGATCATGAAAATCTAACCACTAAATCAAAAAATATTATAGGAAAACTTAAAACATTTTTATTAAAACTAATTTCTTTTTTTTATTTTTAGCTAATTAAATTGTAATAATTAATAATACCAAATCCAATTCTACTCCATAATTATTTCTATATTTATGATTTATAATAAAGATCAAATAAAGTTCAATTTAGCCAGAATTAAAAAGCTGAATCTATTAGTGCTGGCTAAGTTTTTATTTTATATTGATTAAATTATTAAATTATACTTAAATAATCAAATATAATAATTTAATATTATTAGTAAACTTGTTATTAATATTTTTCAGACTTTGTGCTTTTTTTATATATTTTTTTTTTTAGTAAATACCACTTTTTAGCAGCAGTCTTATTATATATGATTTATTTTGTATAATTTATATATTTGTAAATTGTAATTGTTACTAATTACTTTTAAATTTTAATTGAATTAAATTAAATTTTTTACATATTTAATATTTTATTAAAGTATTATTTTAACTAAATTTTAATTTATTAATTAACAAGTTTATTAAAAAAAAATTATAGTTAAAAAAAGTTAAATACCGTATTTTTCCAAAATTAGTCACTCCTTTTTTACAAGGATTTTGGTTAAAAACTTGAGAAGGTGCTTAATTTTGTAAGTTTTTTTACTAGTATTTTATATAAAAATCTTTTTATTAAAGTCAAAAAGTTGGTAGGGGTACTTAATTTTAGGGGGTTATTAATTTTGGAAAAATATAGTATTTTAATTATTATATAATATAATTAAATATAAAATTAAATTCACATGAAAATCTATTAATTTTAATAATAAATAAATAGAAAATTATTATAAAAAATTATACAAATTTATTAAATTAAAAATTATATAGAAAATCTACAAAAAACTAGTAATATTAATATTATTAATCTATAAACTATCTATTATTTATTTAGAAATTTCATATATATACTGTTAAATAGTAAGTTTTACTTAGTAAGTAGACTATATGTAAAATAAATTATTTAATATAAATATCCTATTTTCTTATATGGCAAACTACAGAATTCATATAATTCAAAATTAATAAAATTTTATTATAATTTTAGATATTATAATATATAGTAAAATTGCCAAAATTTAGTTTACCATAAAATTTCAAATATAAGCAACCTTTTTTTTTATAAGGATACTTATATTTAAGTAAATTTATATATTTGATATATTGTAGTATTAGTCAAAATTATTATAGTGTTGGTCAAGGATGCTTACATTTGAGTAATATAAAAATCTGAAGATGCATTCAAGAGGTACTTATATTCAGAACTTTATGGTAATAGTTATTAAAATTAATAATTAAAAATTGACGATTTCTATTTGTACACTATGTATTTGAACACAATTTCCAAAAAAAGTAAATTTTTATGCTGATCATTTAATGTTAAAATTTAATGAAAAAAAAGCAAAAAAAAATTGTTAAATAACTCAAAAATAACATTCAAAACCATCTATGACATACTAAGTAAACTTGCAGAACAGACCAAAATACAAAGATTTATTTATTAGAATTTTTTTACAAAATTTTTTTATAGAATCACGTAATATGTGTTTCAAACACTAGTGTACATTAAAAAAATTATAATATTAATTATTAATTATTATAATTTAATCTAAAATTTTTTAGCAATTAGATATTTAAATTATATTTAATTGAAATTTATTAAATAAAAAAATTTTATTAAATTTAAATTACTAGTTAGTTAATATATAATTTGATAATTTTTAATACTCTAATTTTCATTGATTTTACAAATTATCTTATTTAAATTTTTATTGATTTTACACTCAGTTTTATTAGTAGTATAAAAAAAAAATATTTATTATTAAGTATAAAATTTTTACAAAATATAAAAAAAATTTTAATAATTTATTAAAGTATTATACCTATAGATGAAACTGAAATAAAAATACAAAAGTCAAAATGGTCAGCAAAAATTTCATAATCAAAATACAAAACTGAAATGAATTTTGACAGTTGTAATTAATTACGAGATCAAAATAGATTATGAGGGTTGAAATGAATTACAAAGGTCAAAACTAATTACGAGGGTCAAAATTAATTATGAGAGTCAAAAATCAAACTGTATTACGAGAATATGATAACGAAGGTTAATAAATAATATTAAATAATAAATTATTTTATCAATCAGATTCAAATAATTTTATTATAATGATAAAAAAGCAAAAAAGCAAATTTTTTAATATTTAATTTTAAATTTAATTTTCTTAAATAGCTATATTAAGATCTCTTTAATGATATTATTTAAAATGTTCTACCATTTCATCTTCTTTCGCACTCATTTATCTTTTTCACTATAGAATCCAAAATATCATTCTGTTCCTACTTAATAAATTCCAATATTTGTTATTTCAGCTTGTTCTTTAGTCAATTAAGTATTCGCATTCTTTATCGATCTAAAGCACTCTTACTGTATTATAGTTAATTATGCGATGTTGATGACAAGGCATGATTTTATTAGAAAATTTGAAAGTTTGAAATTTGAAATTTGAAGTTAGAAAATTTGAAATTTAATTCCTTTATAATGTAAAAAATGTAAAATTTACACTTATGTAAATATAAAAAATTTAAATTCTTAATAATTCAATTTAATTTAATTACTTATATCAATATATTTCATGTTGTTTTTCATTGATGTTCAAACACAATATCATTAAAAATTCGTTACAGCAAATTTTTAGATTGAATCAATATTTGACTTTATTATATTACTATATTATTATGATTATACTAAAAATATATCATTTAAAAAAATGAATTTACCATTAATTCAATGTAAAATCTAATAATTTGTTAATATCAAACTCTTTTTTACCATGATCATAAGCAGGTACTGCTGGTTGTTCTAAAGATGTTAGCCGTAACTGTAATATTAAGACACAGTGTCGTATGTAATAGGTTGCAACCTATCTACATTAAAAAGCAAAAGTTGTAATGCTGTAATTAGGTTGTAATGCCATAATTA
>QZLH01001352.1:15611-33534 GCA_003833135.1 Oehlia diaphana
ATTTTAAGCTTTTTATATATAGTTATATGTCATACTATACAATAATTCTGGCCAGAATTATCACTAATTCTCATGACTCATGCATAGTATGCGCATGAATGTGTATATAGCAAACCTGAATATTCCTTATTTCTTTCAATAATTTAGTTCATTAATAATATAAAAATTATAAAAATTAATAAATAAAATAATAAAAAATGTTTCGGACATTCAGCTTATAATAAAAAATAATTTCGGCTTATATAAAGTTTCGGATAAGGTTTCGGATTTCAGACAAGATTTCAGACTAGTATTTCGGACTTTCGGTTTCGGCCATACCCTTGAAAGGTTTCGGCTACAAGTATAATTAGTCATATTTGGTTAAATATTGGAAAATTAATTTGTACAAATAGATGACAGATATAACATAACAAATAACACAAATCACGTGATATATATGACGTAATATAAATTAATTATCAAATTACTTTACGTTACATACCTTATATTAAAGGGGAGTAACGTAAATAGATCATGTGACTTTATGTTACTTACTTGACCAATTTCCGTTACTTACTTTCTATATATTCATAAAATACCATTTTACTACTTTTCAAAAGGTTTAAGAATACTTTGATTAGTTTAATTGTAGTGTGATTCTAGTATAGTGTTTTTTTATTTACTGTAATCTAAGTGTAATTATAGTGTGATTCAAATGTGATTCAAGTAAGATCTTGGAGTTAAAGAGTAAAAATACCAGTCTATTTTTGACTAAACTTTACAAACTTATAGTATACACATGTGTTTATTGAAATATTAAAAAAAAATATAAAAGAACTATAAAAAATTTAGACTTTAAATATAAGGAACGAAAATTTTTTTCATATATAAAATTTTTGTGTTATATGATCAACATCGATTTCAACTATTTTGAAAATAACAATAATCATGAACAACAGAATAATCTGAATACCTGTAAGAATTTAATCTTTATTTTTTATAACTAATATTTTTTATTTTAAACTAATTAATATATAAATTATTTTTTGAACTTTATAGATCAACAGTAATAATAAAAAACAGCATAATTCAAAAATAAAATCTCAAGCTAAATGATTCTAATGAAAATTATAGTACAAATAAGTATGAGTATATATTCTTATAATTTTACTTTTATATGATTTAAAATTTTTATTAAATAATGATAATTAAAATTTGTAATTTCTAATAATAAACAAACTAATAGCTCTGATGAAAACAAGATTTTAGAACAAACTTTACAAGATAATTTAAGTAAAAAATCTGTTCACCGTTTAATAAGAAAATGTACTATTTCTACCTTAAATCTCTCATTAAAGAAAACTAATCCTAAAAAATCTAAATTAAATTAGGATGAATTTATATAATCATATGAAATTATTTAGCTAAGTAGAATAAATTTAGTATAAATTTGAAATATATTTTAAATGTATGTAATACAAATAGATTGACACAAATATAAAATTTGCTAAGTATACAATACAAATTTATTTTAAAATGGCTCGTAATTAGAGTATATTTAATATAACTTTATATAAAAAAATAGCTCATAAATAGACTTATTTAATACAAATTTAAATATAAAAATAGTATAAATTTATATACAAAAATAGCTTAAAGTTAGACTACAACTTGAATAAGCTTAAAATTACAATCAAATTTTGTGCTAAACGGACTTATTGTATAGTATATAACATATATATTTGATACAAATTGATGCAAAAACTTTTTATTAGACATACATTTATTAATATTAAGTGCTAGGTCAACATATCTTAAAACTGCATTATCAAAAGAATAGGCAAAAAAAGAAAATGGAATTATTATTTTTAAAAAACCAAATATTTGTCCAGAAATTATTAAATTAATTTTAAAGTATCTTTATATTGAATTAATTAATCTTAATAAGCAAAATGGTACAAAAGTGTTAAAGCTTTTAATAGCATCTGATGAACTGAATTTGCAAAAATTAAGTGATTACATTCAAACTTATTTGATTGATAATTAAGTAGAATATTTAAAAAATGATCCTGTTGACGTTTTTCAAATTGCATTTTGATATAAAAGTTGTGAAGATTTACATAAATTTTGTTTAGATACTATTTGTAAAGATCTTAAAATACTTTTTAAATCTCTAAAATTCACATCATTGGAAAAGATCTTATTATTTTTTTCTTAAAAAATGATATACTTAAAATAGAAGAAATTGATATTTGGGAATTCATACTTAAATGGGCTCTTGCAAGAATGTCAACTCAACATAATGTTGAATTGTTAATAACTTATCTCAATATACATCAAATAATTTTGAAGAATTAGAAATAATTTTACATAATTTAAATTCCACATATTATATGGTTTCAAATTCCTTCAATACTTTTTTGAGAAAAGATTAATCAATTTGAAACAATATTTCCAGAACAACTTTATAAAGATATTATTGAATATTATTGTGATCCTGACACACCACAATATTACCTTTAAGATGTAATTTATCTAATATTGACTTAATATTGATTCTGTTCTTATCGAAAGAGATCATTTATCAATGATTTCAAGCTGGATTGATAAAAAGGTAAAGTCTTTATATAATACTCCTTATTTATTATAACTTCTTTATCATGCAAGTAGAGATGGATTTGAAGCTGCAAGATTTCATGAGCTATGTGATAATAAAAATTTGACTATTATGATATCAAAATTAAAAGAAAATGGTCAGTTATAATCCATTAAGTTGGCATCCTTATAGTTATCTTATTAATTCTTGTGGAAGTTGGCAAATTACATAAAATAGTTTCTTATTTTCTTTTACAAAAAAGAAAGAAATTAATTTGGCATTTTTAACAAGAGTTAAAAATTCTCAAGTTCATGCAGTATGTTATGGTTCAAATTATGGGCCAGCTTTTGGAGGCGGATGGGATTTAATTATAGAGCGTAATAATATTATTAGAACATATGGTTGCGGTGCATATTCGATGTATATAAAATTATAAATTATGGTAGTAGTAAAAAATGATGATGAATAAATTTTAAAATTGATTCGCTGTTACATATCACATGATATGTGATCTTCATTTATTTATTATAAAGTTAGTACGACAATTCTTTCTTGAAAACAAAAATGACGGAAAACTTGTTATTAGATTTATCACAAGATATTGGTCAACTTCTTACTTCTGGAGATAATTATGATTTAATTATTCAAGCTGGAGAAGGTCAAAATATGAAAGAATTTTTTGCACATTCATTAATACTAAGAGCTAGGTCAGCATATTTCGAAACTGCATTATCAAAAGAATGGGCGAAAAAAGAAAATGGAATTATTATTTTTAAAAAGCCAAATATTTCTCCAGAAATTATTGAATTAATTTTAGAATATCTTTATACTGGATTGGTTAATTTTAATAAACAAAATGGAGCACAAATGTTAAAACTTTTAATGGCATCTGATGAATTGAATTTGCAAAAATTAAATGATTATATTCAAACTTATCTGATTAATAATCAAGCAGAATATTTAAAAAATGATCCTGTTGGCGTTCTTCAAATTGTATTTCGGTATGAGGGATGTGAAAATTTACGTAAATTTTGTTTAGACACTATTTGTAAAGGTCCTAAAATACTTTTTGAATCTCCAAAATTCACTTCATTAGAAAAAGACCTTATTATTCTTTTCTTAAAAAATAATGAACTTGAAATGGAAGAAATTGAAATTTGGGAATCCATACTTAAATGGGCTCTTGCAAGATTGTCTACTCAACATAATGTTGATGACTTATCTCAATGGATGTCAAACAATTTTGAAGAATTAGAAAAAATTTTACACGATTTAATTCCACATATTAGATGGTTTCAAATTCCTGGAAAAGTTTTTTGGAGAAAGGTTAATCAATTTGAGCAAATATTTCCAAAACAACTTTATAAAGATATTATTGGATATCATATTGATCCTGACACACCACCAATTAATGCAATATTACCTTTAAGACGTAATTTATCTTATATTGATTCTGTTCTTATCAAAAGAGATCATTTATCAATAATTGCAAGCTGGATCGATAAAAAAGAAAAGTCTTTTTATAATACGAGAAGTACTCCTTATTTATTCAAACTTCTTTATCGTGCAAGTAGAGATGGATTTGAAGCTGCAAAATTTCATGAATTATGTGATAATAAAGGTTCGACTATTATGATATCAAAATTAAAAGAAAATGGCCGGTTGATTGGAGGTTATAATCCATTAAGTTGGCATCCTTATAATTCTCATGTTAATAGAAATGGAAGTTGGCAATCTACATCAGATAGTTTCTTATTTTCTTTTACAAAAAAAGAAGAAATTAATTCGGCATTTTTAACAAGAGTTGCAGGTGATAATCGTTGTCAAATTTATGCAGTATGTTACCATTTAAGTTATGGACCAGCTTTTGGTTTTGGATGGGATTTAATTATAGATCGTAATAACATTATTAGTACGGGTGGTAAAAGTACATATTCAGGCGTATACGATATGATAAATTCTGGACAAAATCATATTTTGGAAGATTATGAAGTACATCAAGTAGTAAAAAATGATTATTAAATACGATAAATAAACGGATGTCACAGTTATAATATCACATGACATACGATTTTCATCCGGAAAATAATCAATAAAGCTCTGAATTTTATTTAATGATAGCACCGTGCTACAAATTCTTTCTCTTTCTAACACTGACGTTAAATAACAGTTTTTTGATAACACGGAAAAATTTTCGTTAGATTTATCACAAGATATTGAACAACTTCTTACTACTGGAGATGGCCATGATTTAATTATTCAAGCTGGAGAAGGTCAAAATATGATAGAATTCTTTGCACATTCATTAATATTAAGTGCTAGGTCAACATATTTTAAAAGTGCATTATCAAAAGAATGGGCGAAAAAAGTAAATGGAATTATTATTTTTAAAAAGCCAAATAATTCTCCAGAAATTATTGAATTAATTTTAAAATATTTTTATACGGGATTAGTTAATTTTGATAAACAAAATGGAGCACAAATGTTAAAACTTTAATGGCATCTGACGAATTGAATTTGCATAAATTGAGCGATTTTATTCAAACTTATTTGATTGATAATCAAGCAGAATATTTAAAAAATGATCCTGTTGGAGCTCTTTAAATTGTATTTCGATATGAGGAATGTGAAGATTTACGTAAATTTTGTTTAGATGCTATTAAAAATCCTAAGACGCTTTTTGAATCTCCACAATTCACTTCATTAGAAAATGACCTTATTATTCTTTTCTTAAAAAATAATGAGCTTGAAATGGAAGAAATTGAAATTTGGGAATCCATACTTAAATGGGCTCTTGAAAGAATGTCAGCCCAACATAATGTTGATGACTTACCTCAATGGGCATCAAGTAATTTTGAAGAATTAGAAAATTTTTTATACGATTTAATTCTACATATTATATGGTTTCAAATTCCTTCAAAACTTTTTTGGAAATAAGTTAATTCTATTTAAATCAATCTTTCCAAAACAACTTTATGAGGATATTATTGTGATCCTGATACGTCGCTAACTAAGGCAATATTACCTTTAAGACGTAATTTAGATTCTATTCTTATCAAAAGAGATCATTTATCAATAATTGAAAGCTGGATTGATAAAAAGGAAAAATCTTTTTATAATACTAGAATTAATCCTTATTTATTCAAACTTCTTTATCGTGCAAGTAGAGATGGATTTGAAGCTGCAAAATTTTCATGAGTTATGTGATAATAAAGGTTCGACTATTATGATATCAAAATCAAAAGATGGTCGGTTAATTGGGGTTATAATCCATTAAGTTGGCTTCCTTATAATAGCCATGTTCTAAGTAATGGAACTTGGCAATTAACACAAGATAGTTTCTTAATTTTTTTTACAAAGAAGGAAGAAATTGATTCGGCAGTATTCTTATAATTTAAATTATGGACCAGCTTTTGGTGGTGGATGGGATTTAATTATAAGGAATGATGGTATTAGTTCACATAATCACATTACATATCCAGGCGTACGTAATATGATAATTTCTGAACAAAATAATATTTTGTAAGATTATGAAGTATATCAGGTAGTAGTAAAAAAGTGATAATAAACACGATAAAATAAATTAAATTGATTCGCCGTTATATTTCAAATTTTCATTTATTTATTATAAAGTTTAGTGCGACAATTTTTTCTATCGTTGATTTTTTTAAAATAAATGGTGGAAAACCTATTATGGCCATAATTTAATTATTCAAGCTGGATAAGGTCAAAGTGTGAAAGAATTCATTAATATTAAGTGTTAGGCAAACATATTTTAAAAACTGCATTATCAAAAGAATGGGTAAAAAAAGAAATGGAATTATTATTTTTAACAAGCCAAATATTTCTCCAGAAATTATTGAATTAATTTTAAAATATCTTTATACTGGATAGTTAATTTTAATAAACAAAAATGTTAATGGCATCTGATGAATTGAATTTGCAAAAATTGAGTGATTTATTCAAACTTGTTCGACTGATAATCAAGCAGAATATTTAAATATGATCCTGCTGACGTTCTTTGAATTGTATTTCGGTATGAGGGATGCGAAAATTTACGTAAAATATTGTTTAGATACTATTTGTAAAGATTCTAAAATATTGCATCTCCAAAATTCACTTCATTAGAAAAAGACCTTATTGTTCTTTTCTTAAAAAGTAATGAGCTTGAAATGGAAGAAATTGATATTTGGGAATCCATACTTAAATGGGCTCTTGAAAGAATGTCAACTCAACATAATGTTGATAACTTATCTCGATGGACATCAAGTAATTTTGAAGAATCCTACACGATTTAATTCCACATATCAATCCCTGAAAAAGTTTTTTGGAGAAAGGTTAGTCAATTTGAGCCAATATTTCCAAATCAACTTTATAAAGATATTTGGGATATCATGTTAACCTGACACACTACCAATTAGTAATGCAATACTACCTTTAAGGCGTAATTTATCTAATATTAATTCCGTTCTTATCGAAAGAGTTCCATTTATTTATAATTGCAAGCTGATTTGATAAAATGGAAAAATCTTTTTATAATAATAAAAGTCTTTATCGTGGATTTGAAGCTGCAATATTTCATGAGTTGTGATAACAAAGGTTTGGCTATTACTATGATATCAAAATTAAAAGAAAATGGCCGGTTAATTGGGTAATCCATTAAGCTGGCATCCTTATAATAGTCTTGTTCAAAATAATGGAACTTGGCAATTAACACCTATTTTCTTTTACAAAAAAGGAAGAAATCAATTCGACATTTTCAACAGAGTTACAGGTGATAATAATTATCAAATTTATGCAGTATGTTATCATTTAAATTATGAGCCAGCTTTTGGTGTGGATGATATTATTAAAACATATGGTAGTAAATAAAAAATAATGATAAACACGATAAAGCGGTTACATATCACATGATATACGATCTTCATTTATTTATTATAAAGTTTTAGTGAAACAATTCTTTTTCCAACGTTAAATTTTTTGAAAATAAATGGCGGAAAACTTGTTATTAGATTTATCACAAGATATTGGTCAACTTCTTATTTCTGGAGATAATTATGATTTAATTATTCAAGCTGGAGAAGGTCAAAATATGAAAGAATTCTTTGCACATTCATTAATATTAAGTGCTAGGTCAACATATTTTAGAACTGCATTATCAAAAGAATGGGCAAAAAAAGAAAATGGAATTATTATTTTTAAAAAGCCAAATATTTCTCCAGAAATCGTTGAATTAATTTTAAAATATATATATACTGGATTAGTTAATTTTAATAAACAAAATGGATCACAAATGTTAAAACTTTTAATGGCATCTGATGAATTGAATTTGCAAAAATTAAGTGATTATATTCAAACTTGTTGGATTGATAACCGAGTAGAATATTTAAAAAATGATCCCGTTGACATTCTTCAAATTGTATTTCGGCATGGGGGATGTGAAGATTTACGTAAATTTTGTTTAAATTCTATTTGTGAATATCCTAAAATACTTTTTGAATCTCCAAAATTCACTTCATTGGAAAAGGATCTTATTATTATTTTCTTAAAAAATAATGAACTTGAAATGGAAGAAATTGAAATTTGGGAATTTGTACTTAAATGGGCTCTTGCGAGAATGTCAACTCAATATAATTTTGATAACTTATCTCAATGGACATCAAGTAACTTTAAAGAATTGGAAAAAATTCTACACGATTTAATTCCACATATTAGATGGTTTCAAATTCCTGCAAAAGTTTTTTGGAGAAAGGTTAATCAATTTGAGCCAATATTTCCAAAACAACTTTATAAAGATATTATTGGATATCATTTTGATCCTGACACGCCACCAGTTAATGCAGTATTACCTTTAAGACGTAATTTATCTTATATTGACTCTGTTCTTATCGAAAGAGATCATTTATCAATATTTGCAAGCTGGATTGATAAAAAAGGAAAGTCTTTTTATGACATTAAAAGTACTCCTTATCTATTCAAACTTCTTTATCGTGCAAGTAGAGATGGATTCGAGGCTGCAAAATTTCATGAATTATGTGATAATAAAGGTTCAACCATTATGATATCAAAATTAAAAGAAAATGGCCGGTTAATTGGAGGTTATAATCCATTAAGTTGGCAACGTTATAGTACTATTGTTCAAAATAATGGAACTTGGCAATCTACATTAGATAGTTTCTTATTTTCTTTTATAAAAAAGGAAGAAATTAATTCGGCATTTATAACAAGAGTTAAAAGTAATAAAAATTCTGCAGTAAGTTATGATTTAAAATATGGTCCTGCTTTTGGTGGCGGATGGGATTTAATTATAGAGCGTAACATTATTAAGATATGTGGTAATTTTACATATTCAATATGCGTGAGTATAAGTATTGGAGAATACATTTTGGAAGACTATGAAGTATACCAAGTAGTAAAAAACGTAAAACTAAAGTAACTTTAAACTTTATTTTAAAAGGTATTTACGCAAAATTTCAAATGACCTATTTCTCTAATTAACAATTATTAATATTCGCGGCGCTAAATCAGCTACGAAACATTAAAAAATAATTTTTATTTGATGAAATAAAAAAAAACTATTTTCTTTATTATTGACTATAATAATACAAAATTATAATAAACTAAATAGCGTTTACAGTACTTTCAGATAGTTGCAGTTGTTGTAGGTGCTGTGGTTGTTTTTTAGTGACGCTTTGAAGTCGGCGTTGTTGTTTTAATAAATTATCCAATTTTTTTTGAGCAAGAGTGAGGCCACCTTTAGAAGCTTTTTCATAACATTCTATAGCTTTAGGAATATTCTTTTTAATACCAATGCCATCTTCATAACATCTCCCTAAATCCATTTGAGAAGTAACATTACCAGCTTCAGCACTAGCTAAAAATTGATCAAAGGCACTTTGAAGATTTTTGGTAGTACCATAACCTCTTTCATAGCAATATCCTAACATCCATTGTCCTCTACTATTACCACTATCACTACTTTTTTTAAGTAATTCATATGCTTTCTTCCTATCTTGTTTAATACCATAACCCCAATAATAACATCTGCCTAGAAAATATTGGCCAATGGAATCATTTGAATCCGATGATTTCTTATAATGATTAAATGCTTCTTGTTTATCTTGTGCTGTACCAATAGCATTTTCAAAGAAAAATCCAATTAAACAAGAAAATCTTAAGTCATCACGATGTCTTTGTAACGACTTAAATGTTGATTTGTGTTCTCTCATACGATTATGTAAATATTCTTTTATACTTTGTATCATTGTATTTGTATCTCCACTTATTTCTAATATTTCTTCAAAGAATTTTAATATTTCCTCAAAGAATGCCTTATCTGTATTTGCAATTATTTTTTTATTGTGTGTTAATGTTATGGGAGAAGATGGAGGTGAATTAATTGAATTAGTTGAACTACGACGAGAATTAGGCAATTTCGGACTTTTTAGTGGAGAAGAATTGCTGTTAAAGTCGTAATTGAGATTTGATATGGATATCGAGTGAATGCTCCTCCTTACTGAATGATTACTTTTTTGATTCATCGTATTTAATAAATCTGATGAAATGTCCGAAATAGATGAAATACTCTTCCTATCAGTGATTCTCCTCTTTTGTGTTGTGCTATCATTACTTTTAATCTTCTTTTCGGAAATAGATTTCCCAAGACTTTTCTCTCGTGTATTTTCAAGAGTAATCCCGTTAAGCTTTTCTAATACTTGAAAGATATTAGGACGCTGATTTGGAACGCCATCCCAACATTGAGAATAAATATCAATATAAGCTTGTGGAGTTCCTTTAATAGGACGTTCTCTTTGTCCGTTTGATATTTTATTAGCAAGTTCTAATTGAGTTAATGATGTTGAAGAAGAAGTTGATTTAAATGGTGGTCTACCACTCGATAATTCCCATAATAAAACCCCAACACTATATACATCTGATTTATCGTTTCTTCTATATTGGGAATTTTTCAAACTTCGTGGTTCAATGTACGTTATATATCCTTTTAAATCTGATGATGATTTGGACGTTTCATTTAATTGTCTTGAAGATCCAAAATTACTTATTTTAATTACACCTTCTCTTATTAATATATTACTAGAATTCTATAAGAAATTTGTTTTTAAATTGTGAAAAAAAAATAAATAAAATAAAAGTATTTAAACTTATTCTTACCAAATCTCGATGAATTATTTTCTCTTTATGTAAACATGCTACACCACTTGCTAACTGTTTTGCAAAATTTAATTTATCAGTCCATGATAATGATGTAAAATTTTTACTTAAATAATGACCAAGTGTTCCACCATCTGCATAATCCATCATTAATAAATATTTATTAAGGTTTGGTTCTATTGTTACGTTCAAACGTATTTAAAAAAGGAGGGGTTAATTATTAAATATATTAGTAGAAATATCGTAGGGCTATCGAAATAATTACAACTTCAAACTTTAATACCTTGACTAATTCCATAATATTGTAATATATTAGGATGATAATCAACTTTCTTATGCAATTTCACCTAAATTAAAAAAAAAAATAAGTATATTGGTATAAATTTATTAACAAATAAAAAAAAAGATGATATACCTACATCATTGATAAATTTATCTAAGAGTTGCGTATCAGTTTTACTATTTCCTTCTTTTTTGATGAATTTACTTTTTAATGCAACAATCATTCCATGATCATTCCACGTTGCTTTATATACAGCTCCTAATGATCCTCTCTCAATTACTTCTATATCCGAAAATTCATCATATGCATGAAATTTTACGTGTCCCTCTTCTATAACTTGTTTTAATAAATTGGTTGTATTTTCCATTGCTTAATTAATTAATTTCTGCGTCAAAAAAAATTTTTTTTTTTTTTTTAAAAAAAAAATAAGAAATAAATAAAAAAAAATTTTTTTCAAATGAGGGAGGAAAATAAATTTATACATTGCCAGGTTTTTGTGAAATGTTGTACTCGGAATATCTAAATATCTAACACCCTTGTTCATCGTGGCACAATCCTTCTGATACACAATATATTTACATATAAATAATTAGGTTTTAATAATTACGATAAGTGAATTGACAATTGACATATGACGATCGTCGAATCTGATCTTTGATTATTATCAAACTACCAAACTCGTAAGATTTTTCATAAAGAAATACGAAAGCGAAAGGACGTGTCACTATAGCCTTCCCCACAAATAAATATATTTCAAATTTTGATATTTCGCATAGAATAAAGTGCATGACATATTGTGCTTTGCAGAAATAAAATTTAGCCACATTTATTTTAAACGCTTAAAACCTTCTAAAAAGAATTTTTTTGGTTAGCGATATTAATCACGTGATGCTAAGCCTTGGGCTGTTCTGTGTTCCACTACAGAAAATTTGTCACATATGTCAGTCATATTATTCTTCCAAAAAGACTAGTGTCTTTTCTCCTCATTTTCGGAGCTTCGGCACTGATCATAATTATTACATCTATTTTATCTCGCTCACTAGATAGTTTGTAAATATTTTTAACCTTTACATTTATCTTTGATTTACGTAGTAAATAGCCGATAAATTTGACACGTCACATTCTAATAAATAATATTAGTCAAATTGATCAAATGATAAAAAAATCAATGTTCACGAAAAATCATAAAAGCCAACGGATGATGACACGATCTATAAAACATAGTATTATAGTATTATAAAGTAATATAAGCTGTTATTATACTATTTCAACTGCGCCTATATGCGCTGGGAGTTATGTTCTTCACACGTTGAGTGGATGTGGAATCAAAAAAATTTGTGAACCGGGGATGACGTTAAATGAATGGTAGTTACCGATTTCTTGACTCAATACACTAAGATATGTTGGAAATAAATAAAATAAATAAGTAAATATTTACAAAATATAAAATTTCAATGATGCTTATTAGTTGTTATACTCATCGCAATAGTTTTACTATCATGATCATATGTTACAGCAGCTACGTAAATTTGCGGTCAACTCAATAATACTGCCAAATGTCCTTTTGTTCGGCAAAAAGCCAACACTGGTCCAACATGTACAACTGATTGGAGCGCTATGACACATTTTCAATGAAAAAATCATGATTAAAGAAAAAGACACAGAGACAAAAAAGTAAAATAGAAAATATATGTATGAACTTTGAAACATCAATTTGATGCAAGAAAAAATCAATGATGACAGAAAAAATGATGCCAGAAAGTAACAAACAGTCAAGCAGCAGAATAAAAGCAAAATTGACATTAAAATGCAGTGCCTTTATAACCAAGTAAAAGATTGTGAAATGTAAAGAAATGCAAACATTCTTGGAAGAACTAGGACCCGAATATTATATAGATAGGCTAGCTGTAAAAGTTGCTTATTGGTCATATAAAATTCTCAAAAGTTGATTATTTTAAGGGTATTTTTTCAAATTTTCTATCCTACATACCCCTGTTTTAAATAATCTACTGATTGGATTTTAATGAATTTATATCATTTTAATGAGAGAAATCTAATAACAGTAAAATTGCATTTCTAACATTGGTATTAGCTGAGTTATTATAGGTTAAAAATTTAACTATAATTATATATTTATAATTAAATGAAAGATGTTTAAAATCCTAAAAAACTGCTCTGAAAATTCTGAAATGATGCCTTGACATATATATAGGATAAGAAAATTTGAAAAAATACCTCTGAAATAAACAATTTTTAAAATTTATATTTCTTTCTTTCATTTAACAAAATCCTAAAAATATCAATACAATTAAAACATTTTTTTTATTATCTTTATTTTATTATTGCTTTACTAACATTAAAATTCTAAATTAAATTTCAAAATTATTGCTTATATTGTCTAGTAAAGCAATAAAATTATAAGTCCTAATAGAGTTGTTTTGCAAGCTTCATCTCTCATACAGCTACAAAGGACTCCCATTACTCTTATTTGACCAGAAAGTGCACTAACATCATCTAATGAATTAATACCAATAGTGTTAAAATAACCTAAAAAGTTATATTTGAAACTATTATACTTGAATGTGAAGAGTGACTATTTGCTAAAAAATCTAATTTTCAGGCACCTTAATGTTTGAATTTTAAAAAGAATTCAATTATTTGCATATACAAACTGTGCATTGATCTGTCTAAATTATTAATATTTCCAAACTGCATTCACATATTGCTTTATTCCAATTGTACATTATTTCACTCTATTATATTAAATTAAGTTCTCTATGTACCTGATCATACTTACCTAAAATTCTATTATGAAACTCTTAAAAAATATCATTATTTCTTTACAGGTTATGATAAAATTACCTGCCTAAACCTCTTTAAAATCCTATAATTAGTTTCACTAAAATTTTACTATAGATTTATTATAATTTTAGCAGAGTTTTGGCAGTTTCAGCATTTATAATAAATTTTGGCAGTTTTGCCTTTCTCCAGAGTTTTACCAATTTTTTAATATAACTTTAATATAATTTTAGCAGAATTTTGCTTTTTAGTAAAATGCCATCTTATCTAAACCCCTAAGTTTTAGTAAGCAACCTTAGGTTATGATTTGCTTCTCAAAGATTATCAAAAAGTGTACATATATTATGTAATTGATATTCTAAATTAATAAAAGTTTTATTAAATGCATTTATTCTATCCTATGCATAATCTAATAAACCTTTTGTAATAATAAGTTCTTCATATTTTACTCTATAGTGACAAGTTAGTTCATTAAAAATATGCTAAATATGTTTAAGACAATAGTTTATATAATATAATAGATCATTAGTTGTTCTATTAAAGAATCTGTACAGTCTTAAATTACATTAGCTAATGTATTGTTATCTATATCACACAAATTTCTAGAAAGCAGTCCAATAGGCTTTATAGGAATATAAACTTTAAGTATTACTAGAACTTTACCTACTATTAAGATATATTATTAGTAAAAATTTTACTTTCATATGAAACCTTATCTTAAGATTTACTTAAATTCTATTGGTTAATTAATTAAAAAAAAAAAAATTATAAATAATATATAGTAATATAAAATTTTCTTTATAATAGAATCTTTAAAAAATTTATATGTAAACCTTACCTTAGATCACAGGATAACCTATCTTAATAATAGATGGGATTCTGTATTACCATTATATTTAAACTAAGTTGGAATAAAATTCAAATAGATCTCTATACAGTCAAACCTTGATATAACGAATCTTTGATATAGTAAATTTTTTAGACAACTATAATAAATTTTTTTCGCTATAATAAATTAACTAATCAAATTTCTTAAAATCTTTATTATAGCCCTATAGTGAAATTAAGGTCTGGATCCTAGGGTTCATTATAATAAAGATTGACTGTATATATAATTTAGACAGGTATATGGTCAACTTAAGATAAACAATAAGTTTATACTAATATGGCTATTTTGTCTTACTGTAATAGTAGGAAGTTCACTGGTAAAAAAATAATTTATCCTACACATATCTTACACATATCGGGTACTCAAAATATAGAAAATCATACACAAAATAATACACATATCATACACATATCAGGTATTAATATATATATCATATATATATCAGATACCTAATAGGTATACAATATATATAAGTACCTGATGTATATATGATATGTGTATTATTTATGTATGATTTTCTACATTTTGAGTACCCAATATGTGTAAGATATATGTAGGATATGTGTAGGATAGACCATTTTTTTACCAGTGGTTCTAATTCAAGTAAGACAACTATGATTATTAATTTGCTAATGAATGACAAGAAAACAAAAACAGATAGTGAAAATATATATTATATAATGTAGTACTTTTATTCAGTAAATATCTTGATGAACTAAAGTAAATAGTTATACATGATTTTTGAAGAAGAAGAGATTTTATTTATTGCAATAACCTATATATAGGTAAAATGCTAACCAATCAGATATTGATCGGTTATCTGATTTATTTAATAGTTAGAAATTGGTGTATATTTTGATCAGGTATCAATCAGGTTAATATTAATTGATAGCTATTGTTTTAGTTTAGATTTACTAATTGTTTTCTTTAAAATAAATTGTGACTGATTATTAATAATTTATAAATTTAAACAAATTGTAATCCAATTATTAGTAAATTATAAATTTATTTATCAAATAAATTATTTTAAATGTAAATGAACTCTGTTTTATTACAAATAAAATTGTCTATTAGATTTTCTTTTTGTAGGTTATTTCAGTTTTGTTACTTCAGGCTTTAGAGTCTTCTTTTTTTGTAGATCAGTTTTAGATTTATCTTGTTAGTTTTTTTTTTATCAAATGCTTCATAATTCTTTTCTTTATGTAGGTCAGACATTCTGGAGTATACTTCTCTGCGAATTGAATTCTTAGAATGCTGAAATATACGGCAGCTGTGCTGAATCTGAATTGATGTAACCGTAATTATTTTAATGGACGTAACACATTTTGACAGATGTAATACATTTTGATAGACGAAATGCATTTTAACAGACGTAATAAATTTTGACAGATGTAATAGAATATATTGTAATATCGTATACAAAGAGTAAAAGTTAATTATAATTTATAAAATTTTTTTATTAAAAACTTTCAAGTATCGATTTAGTTTTAGAAATTTAATATAATATATATAATACAATTTCTATTATAATAAAAAATTATCTATTTGAACGATCATAAAAAAAAATATTAGAGGTAATACAATTTTTTATAATTAACATCTTAGTTCAACACGTTAGGTAAATTCACAAAGTTAGTCATATGGTACTAATATAATTTATGGATTTAAAATAGTTATTTGAAAATGTATTAGAAAGTTTCTGTTGCAAGTACTTTCAATTACTCTTTTGTTTACCACTGGAACTTTTAAGCCTGGTATTTTTGGTCTCGACTTCGGAAGAGCTAGTTCGCGCTCTCATAAAATAAAATATACTATGTTAATATAAGCTTGGCATTTGGCAACTCAAAAAATTAACAATAAGTATTGTCATATTTAATATTCACCGAGTGACTGTAATATATGATACAAATCAAGAGTCAATTCTGAAAATTTGATTTGATTTTGGTAGCGAGATCAAGAATGTGATCAACGTCACACATAAGATTGCCTGCCGAAACCCATTTAACCTAATGCCAAAAGTCGAAATCTCTTATATAGTGGAGAAACACTGAAACTGCCGAAACTTTATGGAATGGCAAAACCTTTCGGCATAGTTTCGCATATTAGCAGTCCAAGAACCTACAAAAGAAAAAAAAAGTAACCATCAGTAACGTTACTAAGGAAAAAAAATAAACGTGAAACCCCTTCCCCATCTACCTTTCACTAAAGTCCGGTTTGTATAATTCGTCCAGCGTTCCTACAAAAAGAAGAAAGAAATGTTAGAAACGTTTCTTATTTAATACACATGACACACTACACCCACCCAACTTACCTCAAGTGTAAGTCCGCCTTCTAAGAGTTCGGCGTCCTAGTCCTACAAAAAAAGAGGAAAGAAACGTTTAGTACGTTTCTTAATTACAAAACACCACTCCCCCTTCCCATATTCCTTACATTCCAAGTCCGGATTCATTTTCAAGGGTCTGGCGTCCTAGCCTACAAAAAAATAAAGAAAGAAACATTAGTACGTTTCTTAGTAATTACAAACACATAACCTCCAGTCCCCTTCTCTCATATTACCTTTATTATGTAGGTATGGTTCAACGGTTCGTCCTGGTCTCCAAGGGTCCAGCGTTCTACTAAAAATAGGAGTCCGACCTACAAAAAAAAAATAAAAAAATGTATATATATATATATATATTTTTTTACTGTGTTCAACGAGACAACGACCAATAAATGATCTGATCCTAACCAGTTATAGCAGTGCCGAAACTATATGCCGAAATGCCAAAACAGTTTCGGCAGTTTTGCATACGCCGTTCTCCTAGTTTCGGCAAGCAATCTTAGTCGCACATGATGTCTTGAACAAAGATGAGATGTAACCGAATTCGACTTCGTCTACGATGATGAGATCTACTATTCTTGAGGAGAGGATGTCTATTTCTTCTATATCTCCTGTATGCTGTTCGATAATGGTCTGAAATAAATAAATAACTAGTTTTTTAAGAAAGTTTAAAATTAAATATACCGTAATTACTACTGTGAATCGGAGAGTTAGTTCATCGTATATTTTCAATCTTTCCCTCTAAACAGACTAAACTACTAATCTTTTCCTCCTCTAACTCTTCAATTCTTTACCGTTCTTTTCTCCAATTCTTCTGCCTGATGCTTCAACTTCGTAATCTCAATCCTATAGAATTTGCGATCGTGCCAACTGGGCTTCTTATTT
>QZLH01001353.1:0-25995 GCA_003833135.1 Oehlia diaphana
TGTTTGTCATGTCGTACAATCACAAAATCAATGTATAGTGCACATCACTATACGCTACTTACATAGGTGTCTATACATAACATCTTTTCTATATAATCTATTCGTAAATTCTGCCGACATATAATCTTTTACTATTAAATTTATATCCTTAGCAGAAAACTATTTAGTATTTACTCAAAACAATTATATTTGATGTAAAATATCTTAATGACTTTTATTTATCATAAAATTTTTTCTTATCTTTGACTTATTCTGCATTTGCAAATAAAAATTTATTTTTCGACTAATCAATTAACTAAAAAATAACATAATAAAAATTCAATAAGCTAATGCTGCAAAGCTTATTGTAAATATATATGGATATTTTAATGAAAGGTACAAACGCACAATAACACTAATAAGAATGAAAATAGTTAAAATCTTTTAAGATATTAATTACTTTCTCCTAATTAAATAGATGGTGCCCCATAAATTTTGCTTTGGCAATACCATTAGACTTAAAGTGAGAAAGATGTACAATTCTTTAAATAGCCTTATATTAAAGTGCCTTCGGAATATCAGATTATCAGCCTGAAAAAGTTTTACAAACTCTAAAATAAAGAATAGAGCATTTAATTTTATATTTTTTATTCGACTAATTGGATTAGCATAATTGATTGCTATTATTATTTGAGTTTTTGTGTCAAAGCTTTATTTAGGGATGTTAAATGGTTCGACTAGTTCGGTTTGTGCTCCAAACTACTAGTTTCAGGTCTCGAATTAGATGAAACTAGGTTTAAAAACTTAGCTTAAGACTATCAATTGGGTATTTTACAATATTTAATTATTTCAACAAGTTTAAGGTCATTCCAAAATAATAATTAGTTTAACGTTCTTTCTGGCTGAAAAATTTGGGGGGAGGGAATAATTTAAACAAATATGTTATTTAAACATATTAAAGTTTTCGAAAGTTTTCTGTAAAATCGGAAATATTCGGTACACGCAATTTCAGAAAAGAGAGTGAGTGCTATAAACATACATATGTGAACATATGTTTTTAAATTATTTTAAAATTTTCAAAAATAGGGGGGAGACGTTAAACTAATAATTAATTTGGAAATTGGAATGGCCTAACTGTTAAATAAACTCTAGATAATAACGTGTTATCACAAACGCTAGTTTTAGCTAAAAATATCGGTTTGAGCATAAACCGGTTTAAAACCAGTTCGTAATAAACCACCTAGCATTATTATCTGTTATTCACAAAATATCACTGTATATGTTAACAATCTCAAAACAAAAAATTAATCTTTATTCTTAAATATGCAATGAAAATATCAAACTAAAAGTTGTCGAGTTTCATACAATCACAAAGTAGAGCGTATTGTTACTATGATACCCGACCCATAATAAACCTAAAATACGCGACTTCTTATATACTAACTGAATAAAATCAACCATTTTGATATAATAAATTACAAAACAGTTATTTTGAAGACTTCAATTTCTGCCGGGACAAAATTACAACCAAAGTATGGACTTAAAACATTGTTAATATTATCATCATAATATCCCGGATCATCACTATATATATATTGGTCATTAGATAATTGAAAAGTATTACCAAAATTAAATCCACAGTCATTATTTTCTAAAATTGCATAATTAGCATAACTACCATTCACGCGACTTATTTTCATGTTTTGAATATCTTTACTATTTTCAAAAGAAAATATAAAACTTTCAGTTGTATTACACCATTGTCCCCATTGTTGAGGAGAATTAATAAAGCCAATCGGATTATATCCTCCATAAATCTTTGCTGAACTTGGGTGCTTGACTAATACTATGCATCGACCTTGACCATCACAGTAACTTCGAAATGCATTTACATTGAGTCCATACTCGCTACTACGATAAATAAGAACAAATTTATACTTGTATAGTAATGCTTTTACATTTCTTCTTCTTTCGAACCAGCCAGCAATTATACTAGCAAGTTTTGGTTTTATAAGAACCGATTCGATTTCGACATTGTTCTTTTCAACTCGTGGAGTTAAATTGATTATTTTCGGTTGGGTACCCTTAAAATAAAATTCTTCAATTTCATCATAAATATGATTAGGAATAATAGCTTTGTATGGACGAATCTTATCAAAATATTCAGCAGAAGAAAATTCCGTAAACCGAATAAGTGGAATAAATTGATTTAAAGTTTTCTTTAATGCTTGATAATTTGTATTACTCCATTTGGTTCTATCACTATTTTTTTTCCCTAAACCAGGAGTTTGTTCAATACCCCATTTAATTAAACAATTCCAAACGACATCTTCTTCGACAGGAAAATCATCTCGCTTAAGTAAGCCATATAGAATGTCTTTATCTAATGAGGGAAATTTCTTTGAAGTAATAAATGGTTGTGGATCCGCACAAATAGATTTAAGACAATAGTCCTGTAGTTTTTCGCAGCCCGTAAGTTTAAATACTGTATGAAGAACGAGAACAAAATTTTTCTTAACCCAAGTTGCCTGTTCATTGATTAAATATTCTTGAACATGAGTAAATAATTCTTCAAGTAGCAGTTCACCAGATGCAATTAGAAGACTAAGAATATCTTCACCAAGATGATTTGTTAAGTCAAGCTCACCAGTATAAATATATCTTAAATAGAAATATCAAATTAATAATACAACCAAATGAAATAATCCAACAGTATACATAAAAAAATATCTTACTTTAGTACCATTTCAAAAACTGTTGGAGTAATATTTTTTTTAACAAATGTGTTTGAATTATCCTTTTTAGTGGACCATTCATCCGAAAATGCTCTTTTAAAGTATGGTGAACGAGCACGTAAAATTACTGAATGTACTTGAAATTCTTTTATGTTTTCATAATCACCAACTTTAATAATAACGTTGAAATCGTCAGAATCATTTAATATGGAAGAAATATCTCTTATAAGGCCAGGATGAAAAGTTGAAGCCATTTTAGAAACAAAATAAATAAACAAATATTAGTTAAAGTGGAAGAAAACTTTTGTTGTCTATCTGATACGGTATCTGTTGTATGGTTCCTTAAATTAAAATTTTTTTTTTTGATTTATTGCATTATATGGTTAAAATGATTGTAAATGGAAATAATTAAAAATATAGTTTGATTTATTCCAAAACGGCTCTTGATGGATCATCACAATTAATCATTAGATGAACTTTCTCATTGAGAGATTATCACGCCAATTAAATAAATCATTAGATGAGATTTCTCATTGTGAGAATAATATGGTTAATAAGACCAAAATAATTATCATAATTATGTGATGTTACATTACTTAATTTAATTTCATTGTTTTATTCAAAAGATAAAAACAAAACTACCCATAGAAGTTTCTATATTTATTAAATGAAATATTAATGATTTCGTTTCAATTACACTTTACAAATAAGGTTAATGAATTATTATTCATATTGTTACTGATTTAAGATGACTTTTTTTTCAACTTGCGGATTTTGTCTTCGATAATTCTATACTTAAATATTTATATTGGGAATGATAACTTTATAGATCATTTGATATTTTTTAGTCCAGAGCGAAGCGAAGAACTAAATACTATTCGTATCAGTTTCACAAATGTCCGTTATCTGCCCGCTCACTGTGTAAGTCGATAGTCATCCATTCGTATTGGTTCTTTTGGTTATACGTTACTCTTTGTTTATGCATGATAAAAATAGAACATATTTATTTGAAAATAGATGATAATTTCGTTTAAATTGAATTTTATAATGATGAAACATCCTCAAGGGTTCAGCTATCAATGAAAACCACTTGACTTTTTGATATTTCAATTAAATTTACCGTGTTTAATTAAGTTTAATTAAGCTTTTGCTTTTCGCTCTGGACTTCCAACGGTTACCGTTCCCTAGTGATATTAGTCTTCCTCGGTTTTTCATCAACTCCTACTCGACTTTCATTTTAAGAGTCAAATTTTACACGGGTAGACAAAGTTTGATTAGCCATATGATCGTCATGATTTCTATATCGAGCTTTTTTAAGTTGGTTCAAGTTTTGTAATTTCAGTAAAAATATATACAGAATCACCTAGATTTGACATTATGGAGTGAAGCAATTTCTATTGAGTAGAGATAAGTTGGTAAAGAGAAAATGAAAGGATGAGAGAGAGAAAGGTGAGAAATAACGGGAATAAAATCATTGTTATACTCATTCAGTTCTATAATTCAAAATAAGAAAGCTTATACTTAATTAAAAATCCTAAATGATACCTTCTTAACCGGAAAAATATTTCGTTAAAGTAAGATTTGCGCAAATTGATCCAAGGAAACAATCTTGTAGTTTTTCGCAACTCGTAAATTTTAATTTGTACGATTAAGTTTTCAAAACCTATCTACGGTAGGTATTTTCCTTCAATTAAATAGTATTCTAAAACATGGGTAAATCATATGCAATATAAAAATATTTGATTGCATGTGATCAATCAATTTAGCAAATATCGAGATTTTTACTATAAATTCCAGTATCGAATCTAAGTGATTGGTTTCAGCAAAAAATCCGGTTTGGACCAAGTTTCAGTTATCGAATATTTGATATATTTTGCTACGTATAAGCAAAAAAAATGATGTAAATTATTACAATAAAAATTTGCTTTTGTATATTTAACGACAGTTAAGCGTAAATCTTTGCCGGATTTGTAGAATGAAAAAAAGTGTACACTTAAAAGTTGGAATGAATCTTTTTTTTAAAAAAAAAATAACCAGAAAGCTTAAATAAAACATATCTTTTATTTGATCAAGTTGAAGGTGCAAAACGACACAAATAAATTGACATGTTTCATACTACAAATTGTCGATATAAATATGACCTATAATAAATTTGTGTGAACAAAGTTGAATCTTTTGATACATATACCAAATTATGAAGCTTTCATTTTAAAGACTTCAATTTCTTCTGGAACAAAATTACGATTAAGGTATGGGCTTAAAACATTGTTAATATTATCATCATAAAATCCCTGATTCTTGCAATATATATTTAGGTTATCAGATAATCGAAAAGTATTGCCAAAATTAAAACCAAAGTTATTATATTCGAAAATTACACAATTACTACCATTCACACGACTAACTTTCATATTTTGAATATCTTCACTATTTTCAAAAGAAAATATAAAACTTTCAGTTGCATTAAATCTTCTTCCATGTTCAGAATTAATAAAGCCAATTGGATTATATCCTCCATAAATTTTTGCTGAGTTTTGATTCTTAACTAATACTAAACATCGACCCTTGCTATTACATTTAGTTCGAAATGTATTAATGTTAAGTCCATCTCGACTACTACGATAAAGAAGATCAAATTTGTACTTGACTAATAAGTTTTTTTCATCTTTTCTTTCAATCCAATTAGCAATTATATTAGCAAGTTTTGGTTTTATAAGATTTGATTCGATAATGTTTATATTACGTGGAGTCAAATTTATTGTTTTTGGCTGGACGCTTTTAAAATAGTACTCTTCAATTTCATCATAAATATGATTAGGAATGAGAGTTTTATAAGGACGGATCTTATCAAAATATTCAGCAGGAGAAAATTCAGCAAACCGAATAAGTGGAATAAATGGATTTAAGGTTTTCTTTAACGCTTGATAATTTAAATTACTCCACTTGGTTCTATCACCATTTACATTTCCCAAGCCAGGAGTTTGCTTAATACCCCATTTAATTAAACAATCCCAAATGATACCTTCTTCAACTGAAAAATCATCTCGTTTGAGTAAACCATAAAGAATATCTTTGTCTAATGAAGGAAATTTCTTTGAAATAATAAATGGTTGTGGATCCGCACAAATGGATACAAGACAATAATCTTGTAGTTTTTCGCAATTCTTAAGTTTTGATACTTTAGTAAGAACTTGAACAAAGTTTTTCTGAACCCAAGGTGCTTGTTCTTCGATTAAATATTCTTGAACATGGATAAACAATTCTTCAAGAAATAGTTCATCAGATGCAACTAGAAGCCCAAGAATATTTTCACCAAGATGATTTGTTAAGTCAAGTTCACCTGTATATATATACCTTAAAAAAAAAAAATATTATTAAATTAATAATAATGAAATCATATAATATAGCTACGTGTATCAAGGAAAAGATTACTTTAGAACCATTTCAAAAACTGTTGGAGTAATATTTGATATATCAAACGTGATCATATTATTCTTTTGTGTGGGCCTTTCATCCAAGAGTTTATTTTTAAAGTATGGACAACGAGCACGTAAAATTATTGAATGTGCTCGAAATTCTTTTACATCATATTCACCAACTTTGATAATAACGTTGGAATCATCGGTATCATTTAATAAGGAAGAAATATCCTTTAAAAGGCCGGAATGAAAAATTGAAGTCATTTTAAAAACGAACAAATAAACAAACAAAATAAGTTGAAATGGAATAATTCTTTCCGTTGTTATGGCCATTAAATAAATCTTGAATAAGTTTCTTGATTTACGGCAATATATGGTTAAAATGGCGGTGATTGTGACTATTTCGATTAGGAAATAATTACGATAATCTGATTATTGGTCATTTTAACGAAAGCGGCGGTAAATTGTCTTTTGATGATCATTTACTGCGCCATTACACAAAAATAATCAATGAGTTTATTTACTAAGCCCTATTGAAAGAATATTATTAAATGGTTTAAATAAAGTTGTGTAAAAGTCATTAATTTCTAATTTTATAATCTATGAAAGAATGTTTCGTAAAAATTAATTCACAATAAAGTCTATAAATATCTTTATTATTGAAAAAATAATCATATTTTCTTTTCTTAGCCGTAGTGATTTTCTATAACAGATAATTATTTTTGTATAATTTCATTGTTTTACTGCTTTAAATCGGATGTACAAAACCGGTATTGAACTCGGTTCAAACCGGTTTTCTAATGATTCATATTATGAAATCCAGTTATGTTTGAAGCAATGCAACCAGGGTTCCCGATATTAATAAAACAAATAATTATAAAATTTGATTTTCAAGTGCTGTTCATTTGGCGTAATATATTTATTTATTGATAAACTAGGAAACGGAACAATCGGAGCATCCGGAACGCATAATGTGGTCGAACCATAAATAGTGTTATTATATGTATCACTATCTATAAAATTATGATATGATTTAATTAATTCTCGATTTCATGTGTCAGAATTAAAAGCTGTATTTACGTGTTCTTTTATTAAATATAATGTTTTGATTAACAATCACAAAAAAATATCAAATACATATTGACAATTTCGCATCTCCAATTTTATCCGTCACTTTAAGTTGTAACGATAATTTTTTAATGATTAAACAATAATAACTGAAGTTAAATTAAACAAATTAAACAAATATTGTTTGAAAAAAACTGAAATGTTGTTTTTGTCATGATAAAATATGCATATGATGATCGAATACGTGCTGCAGTTAATCAACGGCTTGGACAAATAATTATTAAAAAAATGCTTCAATTACACAATATTGTTTTATAATTATAAATTTCATATTTATTAATATTTATATTGTGATTATATACAGTAACTAATAATTCCAAGTTTTAATTAAGGCAAACTTTGTCAAATTTATGAGCGAGAAAAGGTGAATATAGGCCAATTATAGAATCGAATTATAATGAGTTTGCTGTACAACTAATGAAAGCAAAGTAGTTGTGAGGCATTTAAAATATAACTCCCCTTCTTTAAAGTCTTACTTTACCAAAATAATCAATCAATCAAACAACCAGTTTGTTGTACCAATGCTGATTGGTTGACATCTTATCACATGATTGTAATAAAAAGTAAAGTATAATGTAGGCCAGAATTATAGTATTGACCAACATTAATCGATCTCAAATAACGAAGGTCATTTGTTAACTGAATCATTTGTCATTTGCCAAACAGTTGTACGTAGCTGATATTAATTAATTAATTACCAGTTGTTAAAATAAAATGTGGTGAGATTTTTAAAATGTTTCGCACATCGCTAGCAAAAAATTTGGTATAGTAAAAAAATCATATTTGTCACGATTTGCAAACAAAAATAATCGTTGTAAAATTACGCAATATATGCAGAGGAAAACAGAATAAACTAAAAGACCATACATTTATTGAAGTAGCGAACAAAGAAAAAAAGATACATTTCTAAATAATTAATAATGAAATATCAAACAAAATACTTAAAAATGTCATTTCATAATAAATAAAGTGCGTACTATGCATCTATAATAAATAATAAATTATAAAAATAAATAACCAATAATAAATAATCAATAATAAAATAAATAATTATATAGTAATTATTTTAAATACTTCGATTTCTTCTGGAATAAAATTGGTACCTAAATATGGATTTAAAACATTACTAATATTCTCATCATAATATCCATGATTATCAAAATATATGTGTTGACCATTCATATAAAGAGTATTGAGAAAATTAAAACCATCGTTATAATTTTCGTGTATTGTATAATTATTATTCACGCGACTTATATTCATATTTTGAATGTCTTTGCTATTTTCAAAAGAAAATATAAAACTTTCTGTTGTATTATAATATTGCACGCTAGTATTTGTGAAATAAAGTGGATTATATCCTCCATAAATTTTTGTTGAGTTTGAATGTTTAACTAATACTAAACATTGACCTTGTTCATTACATTTAGTTCGAAATGTATTTGTGTTAAGTCCATCTTGACTACTACGATAAATCAGTTCAAATTTGTACTTATGTAATAGATCTTTTTCACCTTTTCTTTCAATCCAACTAGTAATTATATTGACAAGTTTTGGTTTTATAAGATTTGATTCGATGATCTTTTTACGTGGAGTCAAATTCATTGTTTTTGGTTGAACGTTTTTAAAATAGTATTCTTCAATTTCATCATAAATATTAATAGGAAGAATAGCTTTATAAGGACGGATCTTATCAAAAAATTCAGCAGAAGAAAATTCTGTAAATCGAATAAGTGGAATAAATTGATTTAAGGTTTCCTTTAATGCTTGATAATTTGAATCACTCCATTTGATTCTATCGCTATTTTTTTTTCCCAAACCAGGAGTTTGTTTAATACCCCATTTAATTAGATAATCCCAAATGATACCTTCTTCGACAGAAAAATCGTCTCGCTTAAGTAAACCATAGAGAATATTTTTATCCAATGAGCGGAATTTCTTTGAAGTAATAAATGGTTGTGGATTCGCACAAATTGAATCAAGACAATAATCTTGTAGCTTCTTGCATTCCGTAAGTTTAAATGCAATGGGAAGTACAAGATCAAAATTTTCTTGAACCCAAGTTGTTTGTTTTTCGATTAAATATTCTTGAACATGGGTGAATAGTTCTTCAAGGAGTAGTTCATCGGATGCAACTAAAAGATCAAGAATACTTCCAAGTTGATTTGTTAAGTCTAGTTCACCCGTATAAATATATCTTATAAAACGAATATTTTTTTATTTTTTTTTTAATATGCAACAATTCATCCAACAATATTTATATATCAAAGAAATAACTTACTTTAGAACCATTTCAAAAACTGTCGGAGTAATATTTGGTTTTGTGAACATGATCATATCATTTTGTTTTGTAATCCATCCATTTGAGAGTGCGGCTTTAAAATATGGACAACGAGCACGTAAAATTACCGAATGTGCACGAAACTCCTTTATATTTTCGTATTTACCAACGTTAATAATAACATTGAAATCATCGGCATCATTTAATATAGAAGAAATGTCTCTCAGTAAATTGGAATGAAAAATTGACATATTAAAAGTTAAGAACAAATAAATAAATTAAAAATAAGTTGTAATGGAAGAATTTTTAGTTATGGCCACTTGCTAGTTCTTTTTAAAGATTTTTTTGTTTTGTAATATATATATGGTTATTAATTAATGTAGTTATTTTTGATTATGTTTTTACAAAAATTGATTATTTCCATTTCCAAATAAATGTAACCGAAAATGGTGACTTATCCGCCCTTCAACATAAATCGTTAGATTCATGGTCGATGAATTCCATTGATATTTATAATGGTGTAACTACTGAAACTAGTTATGAATTTCGATTAATCCTAATTTAGAAATTTCTTTTCTTTTTCTTTTTCTTTATTTAACTCCTCAAAAGTCCGGAGAAAAAAAACAACATTATTTAGTTAATTCATCAAAACTTGTGAAACGTGATGAATTGGACATATAATTTGGTAGTGGCACAGCTAAGCCTCAACTTTTTTGATTTTGCTTATACGCACTATAATTGTACTTTATTTATTAATAACTTTCTTAATTTTTTTTTTTTTTTTTTTTTTTTTTTTTATAATTTATTAATTTTTTATTTTTTTTTTTTTTATTTTTTTTTTTTTTTATAATTTTTTTTTTTTTTTTTTTTTTTTTTTTTTTTTGTATAAAACGTATTAAGTCATAATTGTTTATTTTACAATTTTTTTTAATTATAGTATCAATTATGCAGGGGACAAGGCCAATAAGTTAATATAATTTTTTTATTTTTTTTTTTTAATAGATATGAATACTTTTGTTAAAAACATTAAATATGAGATAAAAGTATTATATTGCTTAATAAAGAGAATATATTAAAAAGTTTATGTAAATAAAATGAATATGTATTCCAATGTTTTTTAGATATTTTGTAATTTTTTGTACTTAGAATTTTTTTTTGAACGAGAAAAATGTTATACATGTTACACAGCGATAAAATCAGTAATAACTACTGTGTATTTTATATTTATGACGTAAACAATCAGTGTTTTGTTTTGGTGATACAGTAAAATTGGACCCATCCGATCGATTTTTTTTTCTGAAAAAAAATTTTTCTGTCAGTACTGTAATAAACTTCCATATAACTTGTAATATATTTCACTTTCAATCATATTATCGTATGAATTAGAATATTTATAATTAAATCTGTATTCGGCAGATAATTCCCATGTTTACTAATTGATCGTCAGTGATTTTTTTGATGATATATTCATGCCTGTAATTTTTCGGATGATATTTTCATGCTCACGTATTTTTATAGTTTATTTATACCTCTCCCACTCTCTCCCATTACTGGACATTAGTCTCCATGAGATAAAAGAGTTATTTCACGTGTCGCATAAATATCATGACTCCCCGTGAAATAACTATTACTTATAATATATACATCCTAATATATAATTAAATTTGATTATATAAGATAATGGGATGAACATTTTTGGATAATTATAAAAAGATACGTCAATTATATTCTCACAATTTAAAACATTTATAATCATCCTCATTAAAAGAAACAAACTTAATTAGGAAAGAACTAGATTTTAATTTTAGAGCCGGATCAAAAAAATTTCATTATTTATCTTTACAAGTTCCATTTTAGAAAGTTGACATATTTATAATTTTGAGAATTTCATTGAAAAGTTTTTAGCTCTTTAATCAACAGAAGATTTATAAAAATATTATTTAACAGGAAAAAACCGGTCATCTATATTTGATTAGTTATATAAAAAGTAAATATAAATACAAACATTAAACTATAAAAAAAAGAAAACAAACTTGTGACATCAAATGCAAGACTTAATGGACGGCATAAAAATAAATCTTTAAAGTGTCGGAGAAAATCAAATAGAATAAATGATTCATTTTCAAGTAACAGTTGATTCAATACCGTGAGAGTGTATAACTGTATATAATAAAATTATGAATTTCTTCGTCATCTATATTTTTAAGATTAAAAAGTTAGGACCCAGAAATATAAATAAAATCGAGTTTGCGTATATTAATTAAAGAATCAGGAAAATCTTTCCTTTTTTAGATAATTTTTGATAATACCAGTCAGAATTTTATTTCCTATTATAGTAACCGACTGACATTATAAATGATTCCGGCCCTGAAAAAATGCGTAGTAAAAAATTTTTTTCATCACCTGACCCCTATATATATATGTATATACAGTATATTTCTGGGATCCTAAAAAATTCCCTACAATTTTTAATGAACTATTTGAATCAGCAAACACATTTAGTATTGGACTGAATTGGTTAAAAAATATACAGTATACATTCGTTTAACAGTTATTTTAGTAAAGCAGTACGATAAACAATTTTGAGACCGGAATTCTAGAGCATTCGTGGAATTCCTGGAATATCTTATAAAATTTATAATTGAAATTCTACAGTTACTACATAATTATTTGGAACACGAGATTTTCCCAAATTTAGCTTACCACGCACGCTTATATTGTATAGAAAGTTTAACGCTTTAAATACTCAATGTCAAAAATTAAGATTCGGATATAATATAAAAATTTTTGAACCCTCACGCGGCACAAATTCCTGGTATAAAACTGAATATGTAACAAACGTTATCACATACTGTACATACATTGGCGAATTATTTTATTCATCCAATAAGTTGTATTTGAATGATCATTGAAACTCGTTCCTAAACTTCTTTGTTGAATTAGAATTAAATGTATCTGAATAAAGTAATCAATAATATTATTTATCAATTAAAATTTTCGATACTCATACTTTTATAAAATCTTTTCTCAACACAAATAAATTAAACAAATCTTTTGATCTCATGAACAGGATTTTCTTATCGTATTTAATAAATTTTAATTCGCAGAAGTGCTAAATTTTGAGCTCCAAAATTTAATTATTATATAATTTAGAATAATTATTCACATTCTTCTAATCCTGACCAAAGTTACTGGGTTTTAGCAAATTAATAATTTTTATATTACGTATTAATATTTCAACAGTAAAGTGATTTGTGAAAAAAAAACGCGAAGTTTATGACACATTGTAAAAGCTAAATTTATTTTAAATAAAATAATTGACAAAATAAAGAATAAAGTAAAAGCTATGAATAGTATAGAATTACAAATAATAAAAAAAAATAATAAAATTTTTTGTAAATTCATACTTAAATTCATCATATTTAATAATTAACGAATTAATTGTTATTGAATTATAATATTTTACCTTGATCATTTTTTATGCCTAAGCCGTAATTAAAACAATCATGACTACCTATATATACTGTACTGTGGCGTATTTAAAAAACATATTTCAACCACAAAATCTCTTTTTTCCTATTTATTTGAGATTAAAAATTTAAATTTTATGAAATAAATAATATAAAACAAATGACCAAATGAAAGCAATCATTTAACATCATTTTCAATGTTTAATTCATTAATCTTTCTCTTTCTCAAAGTTGCAGACACATTTAATGATCCACTAGGATAAATTGAATTCGGATGAAAATTTTTGAATCGTTTAAGATAATAATTAATAATACTACGATTACTTAATTACAATATAAATACCTTTCAGTCTCTATATCAAATTCCAGTTCTTTCGAAATGTAAGCTAAAAATTTAAGATGTTCGTTAAAAATTATATAATACTTCAAGACAATTTACACCAAACAAATACCCTGTTCATTACTGTCAAATAAAGATGAACATTTAAAAATAAAAAAGCTTAATGGTCTACTTGTATAAATGGCTTTTGGGTGAGGTTTTTTGGCAAACTCAGGACCAAGCTTCCTTAAATTTAATAACTCAATTCTTTTTAATTCAGCTTTGTCAAATATATCATTGTGTTTATTTCTGAAGGACCAACTACCAAAGGTATTACGAATTATTTTCGCAAAGGGTCTTTTTTGGGGATCAGGATCCCAACAACTTTTCATCAAATTCGCATAACATTCTGGTGTATCTTCTGTAATTTCAGGTCGTTCTCCATCAAGGATTTTAAATATTAGGTTCAACATTAGCAAAAGGCTTACAACCTGTTGTAAGTTCCCACATAATCATGCCCATACTATAAACATCAGATTCTTTAGAAAATGAAGACCCCTTGAATATTTCTGGTGCGATGTAAGGTATTACTCCATATATTTCATTATTTGCCGATGTGCTATTTGCGGGCTGTGATAATCCTAGGTCTCCAATTAGCCATTGATGTCTTTCTTTGAATTTTTCTTTTACTGAGTTATTGTAAATAAATCATATAATATGTTTCCACTATGAAAATCTCGATGTATGTAATCAGCTTTATGAATAGTTTCAAGTCTAAAATAATATAAATGAATTAGAAATTATATAAAAAGTATTATAAAACATATGTTAATATAAATACCCTTCTGAAATTTGCCATAAAATAATTAATTTATCTTTATTCCACTTAATATTTGCAAAACTCTTTTGTAACCAGTTATGTAAATCTCCTCCCGACGCATATTGCATAACTAACATATATTCACTTAATTTGGGATCTTTCGTAACGCCATGAGTTCTAATAATATGATGTTTAATTTCATAACAATATTGATTTGATTTTAACTAAAAAAAGTTTTAAAAAAAGGATTAAATTAATTTATTTTTATACTACAAATACGAATATTAAAATAGTTACTACCTCATCTAAAAAATATCTGCTGGTATCTTGTGAATTTTTGAATTTTTTTAAAATTACACTTTCCTGATACAATGTTGCACGATATATGATACCAAATCCTCCTCTTGCTATTTCTTTTACATTTGTAAATTGATGATATGGTATCCATTTTATCAACTTTTCTGATTGAGTATTCTTATAGTTTTGACACAGAGAACGAATAGTTGAATGTATTTTCGATGGAATAAAATATTTACTACTTTCGATTTTGTCCGCAAACTTATCTGCTTTCAAATTATTGTATGGTTCAAGTAATAGATTAGCAAGAAAATCATCTAATTCATTATTTCCACTCAAAATATTTGACTTATTGATAATATTCGATACTCTTTTGCATTTTTCTACATTGAGATCGAGTTGTCAATCCAAAAATAATGTTAGTTGTTAAACAATATCTACATCCAATATAAAATATACAACAATACTCGCAATACTTTTGAGAGTCTGATGTAAATTTTAATGTTATTCTACATTCACCACAGCAAGGATTATTGTGCCACCATGGTAAATAAATAATTGGAATAAGTTGTTTAGTCAAGGTTGATTCTAAGTGATTAAATAACAATATGAACATAATCTGACTTTATATCAAAGAACAGGATATTCTACTAAACATAAAGATTTTCCACATAGCTTACAATATTTTACACTTTCCACCATATTATCGTATGAATCACGTCCAAAAATCGAGGCAACACCAAATCTGGATATATTAAAATGATTCGTAGATATTTGTTTAAAACATAATATTCCTAAGCAATTTTTGCAGCATTCTTGAATATTTTGTGGTTCTTCTGTCCTAATTATTTCATGGTCACTACATTCTAAGTTCTTTGTGAACATATATACATCCAAATAAATATTATTATCAGTTAAATTGGTTAGATAACTCGATAAGCATTTTTTACAATATCTTTGATAACAATAATACGTCAGAATGTAATTCTTTCCACAATTAAAACAAATTTCTTCCCATTCATTAAAAGAAACAAAATTTATTGGTATAGGACTAGATTTTAATTTTGGTGTCGGATCAAAAGAATTTTCATCATTCGTATTTGTAAGTTCCATCTTATTATTTTATAGGCAATCATGGAAAATTTGACATATTTATAGTTTCAACTGTTAATCAGTTTAGAAAAATAGAATTTTCTGTTGATCAGCTAGAAATGGATAATTAAATTTTCTAAGAATGGTTGCACAGAATTTATAATCGAATTAATAAACCGGTATCATCCATATTGATTTTAGAAATACGATAGTAAACCATTTGAAATTAGAACTTTCAGAATTCTACCCTGTAAAAAAAGTCGATCCGTTTTTATATTCCATCTTTTTTCCGCAAAAGGCTCATATTTCCGGAATTAATGACCTTATGTCACGGAATTTATCGAATTATTTTCATTTTCCGTGAATGAATCCGTGAAAAGCTCATTTTTACGGAGTTTTTACAGAAATAACGGATAAAATTTTTTATTGGGATGTTCATCAATGTTTACTTGGATCATGAGATTTACATAAAATCAGCCCAAGTTACCGTAAGTCAGTGTCGGCACATGACAAGGTCATATGGCCCCGAAAATTGCATAATGCTGGCAAGAATTGGATATGGGCCCGCATTATGATAAGTAACGATAATTTGATATGCCGATATATTTTCTCCTAAACAACAGTATCGGTACATAGAGGTCCGGTGAAATTTGATATACCGGAACCTTGATATAACGGAGCATAAGTAAAGTCTGAATTGGAGTCTGGAACGGATTATCATAATCTATAATTAATTTACTCTCTATATAACGGATTTCTCGATATAACAGATTTTTGACAAATTTTACTAATGGAACGGATAATTCCATTGTATCTAATTTCACTGTGTATATGATGATGAAGCAAACAAAATCATGCTTTTACTGATACTGATATATAATTTTTATAGTAAAACTAAAGAGTTTAATGTAAACTATAATAAATATAAATAGAGTATAAACGGAGGAGTAATACAAAATTAAAGAAAGAAGAGGAGGAACCAAAGAAACCAAAACTTATCTACGTTCAATTGAATAGTAATACTATATAATAAATTTAAAATAAACTTATATTATTATACTTTACTACAAAATACACTATTTAAATAAATAAATTTTTATTGAAATTTGGTTATTTAAAAAAGCATTCTATACTTATAAATATTATAAACATTCTCATTCTTTTACTACTTTAAATGCTTCAATATCTTCAATAATATAATAATAATTACTATTCTTACTAACATTATCTTTATAAAAACCATTTTTATTTTTTAACCATAAAATTTGATCTTTCATAGATAATGCATCATTACCAAAATTAAATCCATAATCACCAAAACCATTATTATAAATAGCATAATTACATGTTATAACACGACTTAATTTCATATTTTCTGTATCATTATTATCTTCAAAAGAAAATATAAAATTATTCATAGAAGTTATATTCTTATGACTAAGGCCTAATCTACGTCTTACATTATGATAAAATCCAACTGTTGTATAACCTCCTAATATTTTTTTTGTATTTTGACATTTAATTAAAACTAATATTTGTTCTTGTGAATTACATTTGTTTTTAAATGAATTATTATTAATTCCATCTTTACTACCTCTATAAATAAGTTCAAATTTATATATTGTATCATTTTTTTTTCGAATTTCTTTTGATTCTTTATTATCTATCCAATTAGATATTATAGAAATTAATTTTTTTCTAATAATTTTTGATTCAATAAAACTTTGTTTAATTCTTGGTGTTAAAGTGATAGATTTTGGTAATGTACCTTTAATAAAATATTCTTTAACTTCATTATATATATCATTTGGTATAATAGCCTTATAAGGTCGAACTTTAACAAAATAATCCGCTGCTGAAATTTCTACAAATCGAATATGAGGAATTAATTGATTCAAAGTTTCCTTTAAAGTTTCATAATTACTATTACTCCACCTATGTTTATCACTTCCTAAACTAGGTATTTGTTCAATTCCCCATTTAATTAAAAAATCAAAAATATCAATTTCTTTTACATTTAAATCATCTCGCTTAATTAAATCATAAAGAATATCTTCATCTAACAATTGGTAATTATTTGAAGTAAAAATTTGTTGTGGACTCATACAAATAGATTCAAGACAATGATCTCGTAATTTTTCACATCCTGAAAGTTTAAATATTTTATGATGAACGTGATGAAAATTGTTTTGAAGCCAGGTTGATTGTTCCTCAATTAAATAATTTTGAATACGATTAAATAATTCTTCAAGTAATAATTCGTCAGAAGCAACTAGAAGATCAAGAATATTTTCAACTTGATATTTTGTTAAGTTAAGTTCCCCCATATAAATATATCTTTTCAAAAAAAAAAAAAAGGTAAAATTAATTATTAAATTATTATTGTATTTGATTGTATCATTTATATAATTTATATATAAAAAAATAAATAACTTACTTTAGTACCATTTCAAAAACTGTTGGATTAATATTCGGTTTATTAAACATAATCATATCATTCCTTCTTATAATCCATTCGGATGAGAGTGCACTTTTAAAGTACGGGCAACGAGCACGTAAAATTATTGAATGTGCTCTAAATTCTTTGATATTATTGTTTTCACCAACTTGAATGATAACGTTGAAGTCATCTGAATTATTTAACATAGATGAAATATCTTTTAAAAGACTGGAATGAAAAATTAAAGTCATTTTAGAGAACAAATAAGGTTGAACCCAAAAAGGATGATGCGACTGCGTACTTAAATGATGATCATATTTATACTTTATATGCAATACAAGTTGTACGACCCGACCGGCATTACAGCATTAAGAAGTTACAATAAAAGACCAATGATATTTTGGTTTAACGGGACATAACTTCAATAATCTTATTTCAATTTTCGACCAATCGAAATATATAAACGTCACGACAGTCACGTTAAAAATATTTTAATATAATATGATTTAATTAAATTAATGGATAATAATTTCAAGTCGTAACTAATAACTGTTACAATAAGAAATTTAATAATATTTAATTTTGCCTAAAAAATTAGCTTATTCAGTTATTTTCTTTTCCATTTTTGACAGTTCCCTAAAGGCTTCAATTTTCTCAATTATATAAATACCATTACTATTTATATTTTGATAATTACAATCTTTAATATATAAAATATCATTTTGCATATTTAAATCACCATCACCAAAATCAAATCCACAATTATCAAAATAATTATTATAAATTGAATTAAAATTTGATTTATCCCGAACCTATTTTCATATTTCGAATATCATTTTTTTCCTTCAAAAGAAAAAAGAAAAAATAAAATTATCATCAACAATAATATATTATTTTTGATATTCAAAACGTAAATTTCCAATATTTCTTTTTTTTATAATACGCTAAAATCCAATTGAACTATAACCTCCAAATATTTTTTTTAAATTTTTACATTCAATTAAAATTAATATTGGTTCTTTTAAATTACATTTATTATTAAATGAATTATTATTAATTTCATCTTTACTACCACTCTATAAATTAGTTCAAATTTATATAATAAATCATTTTTATCTCTTTTATGATTAGCATCATTTTTATTAATCCAATTGATTATCATTGAAATATGTTTTAATTCAATTATTTTTGATTCAATATAAATTTTTTCAATTCTTGGTGTTAAAATTGTTGATTTTAATAAGATACTTTTAAAATAAAATTTTGTTTTTGGTATAAAGGTATTTTTTAAATAAAATTCTTCAATTTTTTCATAAATATTATTAGGAATAAAAGCTTTATAAGGTTGAACTTTTTCATAAAAATTTTTAGAAGAAATTTCTACAAATCGAATAAGAGGAATAAATTGTTTTAAAGTTTCTTTTAATGGTTCATAATCTTCATTATTTCCATTTAGTTTTATCACATCCTAAATCAGGGGTTTGTTCAATACCCCATTTAATTAAACAATCCCAAGCGACAATTTCTTCGATCTGCAAATCATCTCGTTTAAGTAAAGCAAAAGGATATCCTTATCTAATGAAGGGTAAATTTTTTGAAGAAATCAATGGTTTTGGAACTTCACAGATAGATTCACATCAATAATCTCGTAATTTCTCGCAACTAGTGAGTTGAAACACTTTGTGAAGAACAAGATCATAATTTTCTTGAATCTAATTGTTTGGTTTAGATTAAATATTCTTGAACATGATTGAGTAATTATACAAGAAGCAATTCATCAGAAGTGATTATAAGTATTTTTACCTTGATATTTCGTTAAATCAAGTTCACCTGTATAAATATATCTTAAAAATAAGAAATAATTAATACTATAGAATCATTCGAAATCAATTGGAGTGATATTTGTTTTATTAAATATAATCATTCTTTTTTGTAATCTTTAAAATAAGGTGAACGAGCACGTAAAATTACTGAATTTTTTTTTGTATTTTTGTTTTCACCAACTCGAATGATAACGTCAAAATCATCGGCATTATTTAATATTTTAGATAAATCTTTTCCAAGTTTCGAATGGAAAATTAAGCCATTTTTGAAAAAAAAAGGGTTAAAACGAAAATGGAAATAATAAATGAGGACTACTACTTTAATAGGATCGTACTAATTTAGTTTACGTGACACACTTTATATTAAAATGATTGTGGCGTTCTCTTATCATTTCATACGTTGTAATACCTTCCATTTAATATCATATATGATATCATGTAATCGGCCAAGAATAAAAATAATAGGTATATACTTTGAATTACAAAAAGAAAGAAATGAATGAAAAATAAAAATAAAAATAATGTAATTTTGCTGCGCAAATAATTTTCTAGAAATAAATACAAACCCAATAATTTAATAAAAATAATGATAATAATTCGAAGCTTATTTTATTTTCACCAGCAGTAATATTTTTTTTAAAAAAAAATTACCGGTGTATATACTCAAGATATTACCCATCGAAGATCACGTGATATACTTCAAATAATTTCACCCATTTTCAAAAAATAGTCGTTACTAATAAGAAACTGGTACAACAAAATTCTTAACAAAGTAATTTAATTATTTTAGTTTTTAGTTACATTTCATTTATTACATGATTTCCTTATGTGATCCAAAAAAAACGAATGAAATGATAAAATTATTTTTACTTAAAAAATTAGCTAAAACTATTAACAAACTTAAAAATTACAAAAAAAAAAAAAAAAAATTTCTTTATACCCTATTGCTACTTAAAGTTTAAAATGTCATGAAACTCCGTCCACTAATATTTGCTAATGCTGGTGCGGTGATTTTTACACATTTACATTTGAAATTTGACGACTAATAACGAAAAAAAACGTAACCATATTTTTTAAAAGGATTTTTATTTATAAATACGAGATGTTGTTAAATATTAGACAAAACAATTTCTTAAAATTTTAAATCCTTTCCTGATACACTAAATACTTCAATTTCTTCAATATTAGATAAATGTTTTCCACCGAAAATATTCTTATAATATCTATTATCATACCCAACAGCAAGACGTTGCTCACTAGTAACATATAACGTATTTCCAAAATTAAAGAAACAATCATTAAAGGGACTATCATATATAGAACAAACTATATTAGTTACCCTGCCAATTTTCATATTATACATATCTTGATCATTTTCAAAAGAAAAGACAAAACTTTCTGTTGAAGATAGCCACTTATTTCTTCCCATATATCCAATTGGATTATAACCACCATAGATATTCTTTGTGGGAGTTCTTACTAATACTACAAATGGTCCTAGTCCAACACATTTGTTATAAAATGTTCCGCTATTAAATCCATCACGACTCATTAAGTAAATTAGATTGAATACATATTTATCATTATTTAAATTAGTTGCTATATCGCTTCCATCAATCCAATCAGAAAGAATATTTGCGAGCTCTGGTTTAATGGTTGTTGACGTTAATGATCCTGATTTTCTTATACGAGGTGGTAAAATCGTAGTTATTGGTAAAGCTTTTTTATAATAGAATTTTTCTAATTCTTCATAAATATGATTAGGAATAACATATTTATAAGGACGAACTTTATCAAAGAAATCATCAGGAGAAATTTCCACAAACCGAATAAGAGGAATAAATTTGTATAAAGTTTTTTTTAATGCTTTATAATTTTCATTATTCCATTTGGTTCTATCACTATTCTTACTTCCTAAACCTGGTGTTTGTTCAATACCCCATTTAATTAAACAATCCCAAGCGGTAATTTCTTCAATTTGCAAGTCATTCCGTTTAAGTAAACCAAAAAGGATATCCTTATCTAACGAAGGAAACATTTTTGAAGAGATAAATGGTTCTGGATTTTCACAGATAGATTTAAGACAATAATCTTGTAATTTCTTGCAACTAGGACGTTGAAATATAGTATTGAGAACAAGAACAGAATAATTTTGAACCCAAATAGTTTGTTTTTCGATTAAATAATCTTGAATCCGGTCGAATAATTCGTCGAAAAGTAATTCATCAGATGAAACTAATAAACCAAGAATATCTTCACCCGATTGTTTAGTCAAATCAAGTTCACCAGTATAAATGTATCTTAATAAATAATAAATCATATTGTAAGATTTTTTAAAATTTTAAAATTATAATAATTTAATTTAAAAATCTTACTTTAAAATCATGTCAAAAACTGTCGGAGTGATATTTGGTTTATTAAATATAATCATGTTATTTTCCTTTGAAATCCAATCGGAAGAAAAGGCAATTTTAAAATAAGTAGAACGAGCACGTAAAATCACTGAATGAGCACGAAATTCTCTCGTATTTCTGTTTTCACCAACTTGAATAATAACGTCATAATCATCAGCATCTTTTAATATTGATAAAAGATCATTTGAGAGACCTGAATGGAATATTAAAGTCATTTTTATTAAAGAAAAAAAATTATGAATTTTTTTTGTTTATCAATATTTAGAAAACAGAGTATATATATATAGTATGTACAGTATGTAGTGTATGGTTAAACACCACATGTAAACATATGGGGTGTTACGATAACATGTAGTGTATGGATTTATATCTTGTATTGTATGGTTATTGGTTAAATATCACGCTTGTACTACTAACATCACGTACTATATATATAAATCCATACATGTTATCGTATGTTATCGTAACGACGTAACGCCCTGTTTAACCATACACTACATACATAGCCACATTTTCCGTGAAAGGTTCATTTTTACGGAGTTATTACAGAAATAATGGATAAAATTTTTTTATATATTGCGTCTAATTGTAAACTAATTTATTATTGCTATCTGTTATTGTTATTTGAATTGTCTAAATTCTTGCTTTTCAATATTCCAATTAAATTACACAAAAAGATTGTCGTAAATTTCTTAATATATAAATAAGAAGGACTCTTTAAATGGTTTCGCTTATTCTTTTGTTAATTTTAATTATAAATTAAGAAAATATTGTAATATATACTTTATGTCTAGAATTTGTCCGGGATTTTTCTATTTCCAGAAAATTGGACAAATTCTTGGATATAAAATAACGCGTTGACAGATTTGAATTTTTTTTTTTCCTCTAGATACTTTTTTCCAGAATATTAGAATAGTTTCCAGATACTTTTTATAACAATTCCAGAAATTAATGGTGGGATAAGAGTATAATAAACTAATGCAGGAATTTTAAATAGTGATTAAAAAATCATAATAATATAATTTTGTCAAATTTTATTTAAATTTCGGATAACAATGAAATAATGAATATTAATTAACATATGATTTTAGTTAAAATTGAAGAAAAGAAAGAAATAAAAATTATAAATAATAAAGTATAACCGTATTTTTTTGTAAATCATTTTATTTATTGTACATGTACGTAGAAATATTTAAAGGTATGACATTTATTTTTTTCATTAAATTATTGAATTATGTTCTAACTACACTGAATACTACTATTTCTTCATATATTTCAAAATTATTTCATAATGTTAATTATTATATCCAACATAAATATTTTGTCATTAATATACAATATATGTCCAAAGCTGATTCAATTAGTAATTCCGCTCGCTCACCCTTCGTGAAAAAGTATTTAATTCTAGAGAAACTACGCTGCTAGGTTAAATCCAATACCACACTGGGAAATAAAAAAAAATAAAAGATCCAATCTTCCATCAGGTCATATTTTTCTTTCACCCTGGTGTCACACAAATACTGTCATGCCTGAAATGATGTTCATGTTGAAGAGTCCACGGTATTGTTTTTATTGTTGAATAGTGTACGGATACATCTGAATTTGACGCCATATTTTATTTGATGGAGTTCGTGGATGTCGAGAGCTTGTTGGTTCATTGTCAGATGATGGCGCCAGTGTCTGACGTTTCAAAAATACATCTGATTATGTAAGGAAATGGCCATAACAGAAAGAGGAAGAGGTTGTAATGGTGGTTAAGATGCATCGTACGGATCACGACGGATTCAGTTATCCCTGTTTGTAATGAATTATGTCTGCATCATCAAAAGCTAATTGTTGTGCTGTATATTCTTTTTGTTGTATATCGCGTTCACGCTGTTTTCTTAATTTTTTGTTTAATCTACAAGAAGCATTTTTACGTTTCTGCTTACAGTATATCTAGATCATTCTTTAGACAAGAAAGGAAAATTAGGAGCAAACAAAATTTTGACAATATTCTTTTTATAGGGTTGGATCAGTCCGGTCCAGTCCGGTCCCAAAAAGACCAGTTTTTCAACCTGGACCAGACTGGACCGGGACCGGACTGATTTAAATTTAAGAAATTTGTCCCCATTATACTTGGGTGCCGAAACCTTTCGGCTATATGCCGAAATTGAAACACTTTTCGGCATATAATAGTTTCCAAAATCCCAAATCCCAAACTATTGCCGAAATCCCAAACTATTGCCGAAATTCCAAATCATTGCCGAAATTCCAAACTATTGCCGAAATTCCAAACCTTTGCCAAAATCCAAAACCATTGCCGAAATCCCAAATCATTGCCAAAATCCAAAACTAGAGCTCTGAACTGAACTGAAATTTTTTTTTTGGTTCAGTTCAGTTTGGATAACCTGTTCTGACCCGATCTGATCCATTTGACTTAAAAGCATCAGGTCACCTCAGGTAACTCAGTAACCTGAAATTTTTATAATAAAAAACAGTTGACTTATTTTTACACGTACACACATCACTATTTAAATTATTTAATATAAAATATACATATTTGCTCGTTATTAAGGTAAAGTTTTTTTATTAATTTTATTTCACTTGTTACTACTAATACAACAAAAGAAAAAAAATTGAAAAAAATAAATTATTTCGAATCTACAATTAGTAAAACATTATGAAACACCTTCCTATCTTCCATCTCCCACTCCTACATACAGTACCCGACTACCTGCCCAGTTCTAAGGTTATACTAAGAAAAAGAATATCAACATGTTTTAAACCAAAAATTATCCCACTCCCATCTTCTGTATACTCACTCCAATTCCAAGGCTCCAGTCTGAAACTTACAAAAAAAGAAATGAAACCTTTTCTGCTTTGAATTGCTGTACCTTCAAGTTCAGGAAAACATCGAAAAGTCCATTCCCATAAAAAGAAAAAAAGAACATTAGTAGAAAGTTACTAACATTCTTATATCAAGAACACTCTCCTTCTACTTCGAATTACTGTACCTCCAAGTCCAGGAAATACATCGGGATGTTCATTCCTACAAAAAGAAATAGAAAAAGAAAAGAACATACATTATTTATGTTCTTATAATAATATATTAAAAAACTTCCTTTTAATATTACCGCTCTTAGATGTCTAATCAGTACGTAGTCCAACAACAGAAACCTAAATAGTAAAAAAAAAAAAAAAAATTTAAATAAATTAGTTATTAAGTTTAATAAATACATAAAATTAGAATGAATAGACTTACCATCCAAGCATTGTTCCCAAAGCAAAAATAAAAGACACCTTTCGTCAATTTACAAGACTAAAGATATTTTTTTTTTAAAAAAAAAATAAAAAATATAAAAAAAGATTATTAGGCGATCAGATCGGTAAATCGAATTAGCTACTGCAGCTTAGATAGTTTCGAGCATAATCTCATCGGAAATGCATGTATATCATATGATATACTGCGCCAAAATGCAGAAACAATTTTATTTGTTAAATAACGTTTTTTTAAAGTGGAAGTTTTGGGTGATTTGTAATAATTAAATTTTGTACATTATTGTAATTTTTGGAATTCTGTATATTACGTTGTAACCCTTGAGGTCAGGATAATCACGTGACCGGATGAATTAAGAACCGAACGGAATAAGGATAATTATTTAACCGATGGAAGAATATTTAACTGGAATAATTGGAGGAAATAGTATTATGGTTACACAAGATTTATTTATAATTAGTTATTTATATTTATAGTTTAGTTATTTATAGTTTAGTTATTTATAGTTTAGTTATTTAT
>QZLH01001355.1:13818-25401 GCA_003833135.1 Oehlia diaphana
CCCCCATTTGCCGAAACTGCCGAAACCCTGCTGAAACTATAGTAAACATATAGTAAAATCTTGCCGAAATTTATCGCAGGATTTTGGAGAGGTTTTGGCAAGCAACCTTAATCACGGGCCATAGTACCCCCCCTATGCATAGTACCCCCCTTGAAAAATTTCATAGAATTGTATAGTACCCAGGGGGATATTTTACAAATATCTCGTGATCCAGTAATCAGATTTGAGCCATCTTTTTTTTGTTTGATAGCACTCATTGAGCTCTTCAAAATAAAAAAAAGATCGTTCAAATTGGACCAGTAGATCGTGAGATATTCGCAAAAAACGGAATTTTTAGGCTTTGTTTAGTACCTGGGGGTACAGGGTCAAACTCCCAATTTTTGCAAGATACCCGGGGTACTGTGGCCCGCTATATACGGTATGATCAATAATCAGATGGTCTGGATGATTCGTTAAGGATATCTGAATGATGCAGTTATCTAACTTTTGGATATCTTCTACCAAACTGATCTGACAAGTTCAGATAACGGTTGACGGATTATCCACGGATTGTAACTCTATTCCAGTCTGATGCTAGACTAATCTCAGCTAATACTGTCAAAAAAAGAATTATGGGATTTATATGAAAATAATGTAAACAAAGTTAAAGAATCTTTTAAGAATATTATAGGAAAGATCTCTTTTACCATTAATATTTAGATGTCTTTCTCTTCAAAATCATTTTTATCATTAACTGCTCATTATATTGATAATGATTGGAAATTGAGAAATGTACTGGTTGATTTTATACAAATCTTTGATAATTTTTTTTTATTACTTTTTTTTACTTTAACCTTCAATTTAAATATTTAATTCATTTAATATTAATTAATTTAAGGTAAACATACGGGAGAGAATATTAAAAATATATTTATGACTGGAATAAGTAAACTATCACTACAAAATAAGGTAAATTTCATTTTGTTTTATTCAAATTATATTGTTGTAATTTATTAATTTAATAATATTATTTACAGATAATTGGAATTATGATTAACAATGCAGCCAATAATCTAACATTTATTGATGTATTAGCAAAAGATAATAGTTTTTTTCAAAAGAAAAACCATTTTAAGTGTTTTGCTCACGTCATTAATCTTTGTGTTCAAGATATTTTAAAAGAAATAAATGATAGATTTTTAAGTCAGATAAGATAATTGTATTTATTTATCAATAAAATTGTATAATTTTATTAAATAAATATTTTATTTTATAATATATAGTATCAAATACTTTTAGGAGGTAAAATCTATCATTCTTCACAAAGTCAAGAAAAATTGAGTTCCAACTGTGAACTTCATGAAATCAGTAATTTAAAGTTATTTTAGATATGTCAACTTGTTATAACTCTACATTTGATATGATCAATAGAGCTTTATATTTAAAAGAGGTAAAATTATATAATTTTATATATTATTATTTAATATTTATTAATTTATAAAATTATTTATTAATCTATAAAAGTTTACTAGATGCTTAATTTCCTCGCACTTTCTAAAAAAGATCTTAAAAATTTCATTATTATGGATGATGAATGGACTGAACTTGAAAAAGTTAAATGATTTCTTGAAAAATTTAAGGAAATAACAGTATTAATGTCTGGTTCATCTTATCCTACACTTTCAATGCTCATTTCTTTATATAATGATTTAATTGATCATATAGAAAATTATATGTTTGAAGAAATGAAAATGAAAACGAAAGTGATGATGAAAATAGAAGTGTAGATAAATCAATTATTAAAAAAGCAGCTACAAATGGCTGGAAAAAATTACTCCAATACTATAATAAGACGAATAACATGTGTGTTATTGTAACAATTTTAGATCTAAGGCTTAAAATAGAGTACTATAATAACAAGACATGGAATGATGACTAAAGGAAGGAAATTTGTGAAAAGTTAATATTTTTAATATTTTAAAGTTTATTTTTAATTATAATTTATAATATTATATAAACTAATAATATTTAAATATTAATTTTTAGATTTTTAAATGTTTATAACTTCACTTATTCTAATCCAAACTCAAGTTCAACTTTAAGCAATTCTTTGAATAATGAATATAAAAATTCAATTACATCAAAGGTATTTAAATGAAAATGTACTTAAGAGATTGATGATAAATTTCAAGTATACCTTTTATCACCAGTTTGTGATGAAAGCGTTAATCCACTTCAATGGTAAAAAGTAAACCAAACCCAGTTTCCCAGACTTGCTAGGATGGCGATAGATTATTTAGCTATACCTTCTACCAACGTTTCTTCAGAAGAATGTTTTTCAATTAGTAAAAATTTAATTACTGATAAGCATAACAAATTGGCAGGAAAAATTATAAGATCCTGCATATGCTTAAAATCATGGTTTTCAGGTTCATTAAGTGATTTATTTGAATAATTAATTTTAATTTTAATAATATTAGGATTGCTGTAAAAATTTTAACTAACTAATTTTTAATTTTTAATTTTAACAATTATTAGTATTTGCCATTACGATTTATTTGAAATTCAAATAATTAGTTTTTTTTAAAATTCTATAATTAATATAATATAACATTAATAACAATTAATATTGCAAATAAAAAGATAAATAATTTTTAATAAGTATTGCTGACCAAAAATCCTTGTAAATTTGTAATATAAATAATAAATAAATTATTAAATTTGAACGAATTCAAACTGAATCAAATCGAATTTCAAATCAAATTCAAATTCAAATCAAATTTTCAAACTGAATCGAATCAAATTTTAAATCAAATTTGAATCCAAATTGAATTGAATCAAATTACAAATCTGTTCAAATAATTTATTGAAATTTGATTTGATTCAATTTAATCAAATCAAATTCTGAATCTATCCTAATTCAGTCTAATTCAATCTGTGCGGAATACTAACTTACTCTTCCCCTCTTCCCATCCATTTGGGAAGATATTTATAATGAAAAAAAATTTAAAGGACAACTTATCTATGGCTAAATTGACTTTAGACAACTTACACATTTTGTCCAAGTGATAATTTGTTAAAGGTCATTTTGTGATAAGTTGACTAACGCCAATCTGTTTACATAATTATGATTGTTCCTTGGCTTAGTGTTTCGATCCATTTCTGTTTCATCTGGATGAATCTGGATGAATCCAGATTTTTTTTTATCCGGATATCCAGATTTTGACCTGGATTTTGATCTGAATGGAAAATATCTGGTTTGAACTGGAATCCAGATGAGTTTTCATATATATTTATTATATTCACACAATATATCACCATCCAGTAATCGTAGAAAGATGATTAATAGCTCATTGGAATTATCACATTGAGAGCTTTCGAATGGTACTAAAATGAGCTTTGTAGCATCAATAGATGATGAGATAAATTTTAAAATATTTACATGAATAACTCGCTATTTATTGATGCTAGAAATGTTATTTTGATACCATTCAAAAGCTCTCTATGAGTGGATTCTAATGATCTATTAATCATCCTTTTACGATCACTAGATAGCGAGTTATTAAATTAATAAGGCCATTAATTTTACTACCAAAGCTATTAATAATTATTAGCAAAGCCATAGTTTTTTGTTAATATAACTATCAATTTAAATTAACAAAGTAATAAATTTTTTTTAAAAGTTTAAAACCATAAATTTTATTAAAAAAGTTTTATAGATGTTTTATTATACAAAAGCTATAAATTTATTTAAAAAGCCACCATGGTGTTTATTTAAAAGCCTTAAGGTTTATTAAAAAGTCCAGATTCTTATTAAATAAAAGCCATAAAGTTTATTTAAAAAAGCCTAGAGTTTATTAAAAAAGTCTGATTTTTATTAGATAAAAGTCTTAAAATTTATTAAAAAAGCCTAGATCTTTTTAAATAAAATCCATAAAGTTCATAAAAAAACTCAGATTCTTATTAAATAAAAGCTATAGTATTTATTTAACAAAACTACATACTGTATTTTATTAAATATTAATACATAAAGTTTAATTAAGTTGTAAAAGTTATAAAGTATAGCCATAAATTCTAAAAATTAAATTAATATTAATACTAATTTAATAAAAATTTCATAAAATATTTTGTTAAAATTTTTTGATAATAAATATGTTGGAATGCTATTTGATGTTTATTATATGGATTATCAACTAGTCCGCAGTCAAAAAAAATTTTATATGTAAATCCAATCCAGATTCTGGTTTCCATCTGGATTATCTGACCCGAATATTAATCCAGATCAATCTGGATAGAATCCGGATTTTTTTTTGTGTAATTTGGATGACAGTTTTCATCTGGATCGAAGCATTACCTTGGTTAACGTTCAAAAATAACTCTAAACAAATATATCTAATAAAAAAAATAACAAAAACAATACCTAATACAATAATAAAGAAAAATAAAACAATAAAAAAAGAAAATAATATAAATTCTATAATAAAATATACTAAAATAAAATAAAAATACAATAAAATATTAATTAATAATAAAAAATCATATAAAATCATAATGATTATTTCACCAATCACTAATAATATATTAGTACATGATGATCATCCAACAACAAAAATTACACAACACATTTTAATTCTAACACTAAAATATTTTATAGCTAACGCATTTTAATTCTAACCTTAAAATATTTTATAGCTAATACATTCTAACCCTAAATTTAAGATTAATGTTACTACTCAAAATTTATTTAACAATAGAATTCAAAAATCTGAAACTCAAAAACTTTATTTTTAATGAAAAAATTAGTAAATCTAAAACTTTTCTAAATTATAATTAGTTTGAAAAAGCATAAAAATAGTTTTAGTAAGTATCCTTACCTAAGATATTCTATAGCTAACACATTTTAACCTTAACTTTAAAATATCCATTTTACCAATACACTTACTATTATTAATATAATGTAAAAAAAATTAAAAAATTTTTATATCAATTAATTAAGATTGCCTATTAAAACTAAAAAGAAAATTCTAAAAGGTTTCACCAATCAAATCAATTGTTAATATTATGCTAAGTTATAGCCTTAATTTTGGCTAAAATTAAAATTTGGCCAAAATTATGAAATTATATTATGTAATATTACACTAATTTCTTAAAAAGAAGAATATCTAAAGTAGAACAAATTATATGACTTTAGAAAAATTATTTTTCATAAATAAATCATTTTATAATATATATAATTATTCTAAATACATACTGTATACTAAATGTATTTTTGCCTACTCTGCAATTTTATTTAAGGCACAGAGTAGGATTTTAAATTCTGTTTTTGATTTATTTGACTTTTTTGTTTTGTTATCTATTTTTAAATATAAATATATAATCAGTAAAGTTTTGTTTATATGTAAAGTCAAAAATAATATTCAAAATCCACTTTTAATCTTTAAATAAATTTGTAAAGTAAAGTAAAATACATTTATTTTATAATTTTAAAGTTTATATTAATCTTTACTTATAAAAAATTAATCTAAACAAAATTATACTAAATCATGTAATTTGACTCTATTTAAAGATATTAGCTTTAATTATTTTTTAAAAAATTTTGAATTACGGCTATAAGATTTTTATAGTCTTAATTAATTATAACATATAAAAATTTTGTATTATGATACTTTTTTGAATTACGGCTAACATCTTTACTTCAGCTTTAAATGACCTTTTAAAAAGAAAATTTTATTTTCCAGTAAAATTAAAGAAATATGTTTTACAAAGGTCATACAAATTTTTAAAAAAAAAAATTTTAATATCAATTGTTTTTTTACTTAGAATTATATAGACAATATAGTGTTATGATCTATTAATCTATCAATCCATCAATTTGCAAATTTATTCAATTTAAAATTCATTTGAGTTATCTATTAGAGTTTTAGTCAGATTACAAATGAATTTAAATAGGAAATTAGATCATCTGAATAATCTGTATAAACTATTAATTATAATTCCAGTCAGAATTAAGTAAACAACAGTAAAAATTCCCTTTTTTAGTGATCATTATTATACAATATTCTATATTTAGTAATGCTTAAAAATAGAAAATAAAATTTTGTGAAATAGGTATTATTAAAAAAAGAAATTAATAGTTACGTAAAGATTAAATATGGTAATTTTAATATTCTGGCTGAAATTATAAAAAAAAAATATATTGAAAAAATATTTATCCATACATCTAGATGCATTTGGCAGATATTCAGATATGTAACAAATGAATTTACAGATCTATTATGAATATTCAAATCATTTTGAATTGGATTGATAGATCACAGATTCATCTGGATTATAATACTAGAATTACATTCTAAAAATAACCAGAATTATACCAACAATTTTGATTAATTTTTGGACTTTTAGCAATAATTTTAGCATTATAAATTTTGGCAAATTTATTTTTGATTGCCTAAACTTTTGGCTATAAAAAAGTTTCAGCTTTAGCTTAAATTATTTAATTTTAGTAAACAACTTTTCAAATTTAAAAGCATTTTCAATAGATTTTTTTTACATCAATAAAGAACTGATTCATATATTTGATTATGAAGTTTATCAATAATTTAAAATAAAAAATATTTAATATTACTAAAAAAATATTTTACAATAAAAGGTTAATGATATGTTAATAACTTATATTTTTATATTATAAAATTTGCATTTAAGACTTCTTTTTAATGATGATCAATAACCTGGTTCATATATATTATTGGTTATAATTATATAACTTCTAATCATATGATTAATATAACCAAAATCATAGTTTTTAGTCATATGACTTTATAATAGAATATCATGTGAAAGTTATTTAATTATACATAAATATAAAATCTAAAAAAAAATTACAAGTGTTTTTTCAAAAATTTAACAAAATGATAACTAAACAACTATATAATTTTTAAGTATTTTTACATTAGTAAAAAACTCAAATAATTCTACAAATGCTTTAGCAATATGTAATTAGTATGTAACTAAACATGGTGGTTTATCAGCTATACAAGTTAAATCTAAATGTCGCACTTCAAATTGTACATATCTATGTTATAGTCATTTAGCAAAATGTCTAAATTTTTATGAATATAATACTAAAGAAGAAATATAAAGAATTTTAGTTTTATCTGTACCTGAAGATAACAAAAAAAAAATATAGACATAATGTAAAATATTTTTAATAATTAATTTTTGTACACTGTAGAAGACGAAATTAAAAAACTAGTGGATTTAAATGATAAAAATTTTTAACTTTCTCTCATATTTTCTCTTATTTAAATCAATCAACAATAACTAATTTTTTCTGTTAACTAATATCATCAAATGATCAACTGCATTTTGAACAACTATTGCTTTATTTAATTGTATTAAATAGTTTACCTTTCATATTTATTAAAAATAAAGAAACGATTGCTATTTTTTAATTTATTGCATCTAATATATATGCCATCCAAATTATTTTGAACTGCCATAATTATAAGTAAAATCCCAAATTTAATTATAGCATCCCAAATTATTTTAGCATTTTATATAGTAAATTATATATAAACTGAATGAATTACAGCATTTCAAATTATAATTATGACATCCCAAAATAATTTGAGCAGCATATATAGTATCTGGAATTAAACTACTAAAATGAAAAGTAATAGTCAAAACAGTATTAAAAAAGAGTTCTGAAATATTACAAGAAAATATAATTAAAATTGCTAAAAATGATTTAGACAGTATAACTACTACCTTTGATGGTTGAATAAATGTGAAACAAGAACATTCATGAAAAATAGTATTAATAACTAACTACATCAGGAAAAGTATTAATTTGAGATGCATATAATATTAGTGCAAAAAGATTTAAAACAGAAGATATTATTAAACATATTGTCTAATGTTAATAAAAGAATATCAATATTAAAGCTTTTATTTCAGATTTAGTAAGGAAATATGTTACTGCACGGTATGTCTAACTTTAATTGATTGCTTTTATGTAATATTATTTATTCCAAAGTTTATTTCTTAAATATATAGATGTTAATTACAAAGAAAAATATCCATCTAAAATCTTTTTACCATGCATGGCTCATCAGATAAACTTAATATTTAGAGAAATATTTAAAGAATCAATATTATATCAAAGAACATCTAAAGAAGCAATACAAATTGTTAGTTTCTTTTATAATTTAATTTTTTTTGCCAGAAACTTTAAAGATGAGCAGATGTATATACAGTCAATCCCTTTATAATCACACTCCTCAGGACTGAAAAAAAAAGGATGTGATTATAAAAAAAGTCATATGTTGTGACTATAGAAGAGGTTTTTTAATATATTTATTAGTACATTAGACCAAAATATGGTGTGCTTATAAAGAGGAATTTTATATGATGTGATTATACGGGAGTGACTATATAGGAGGTTGACTGTATATTAAAAAACTATTACATTAATCACATCTGGAGATATAAGGTAGAACTTTTATTACTTTTATTTTAAAATTAAAATCTGTACATAAAGTATTTACAGTAGTTATCAAAAGTAACGTAATATCCTTTGATCAAATGTTAAACTTGTATTCATCAAATACAAATTATTTAATAAATATTTAAAATTTATACTTGCCAAATATTTAATGTATTATAAATATTTAAAATAAATATTTAATTATTACTATAATATATTGCAAATTAAATACTAATTATAAATGCTTTATAATTGCTACTTTAAAAAAATATTCAAAAAATATTTTAAATTAATACTTATTAATTATCATAAAGAAAGCTACTAATTAAGCATTGACTTTTAGTAAGATTAAATATATATATATATAAATTATGATCACTATTACTATTACATGTATAATTAATATTTATATTTTTTTTACTTTTATTTTTTATTTTTATTTTGTAATTAAAGTAGAACGTGGTTGATTTTAATAACGAATATAGATGTTATAGAAGAGAATGATTGCTACTTTTAGAAACAGATTACACATCATTTGGTAATAATCAAGATAATTAAATCAAATTTAATTCCACAGTTTAGGCCATATAGCTCTAATTGGATTTCAAGTAAAGAAGAGGTTTAAAAATTTGACGCTAACAATAAGAAGATGAAGGAACATCTTGCAAAAGAAGATAAGACGAAAAGAATGAAAATAAAAAAGCTAGGAAGGATCAAAGAAGATAAGGGCAATGAACAATCAGAAGGCTTAGTATTATCAGATAGCAAAAGAGTGGTAAGTTTTTAGGATAGTTTTTATGAATGTGAATTTTTTATAGATAGTAAAATTTTTACAAAAATATATGTGACATCACAATATTAATTGTTAAATTCAACTAGCAAAATGACAATTTCAAATTTGTGTGTTTTTATTTGGAGAATTATAATATTATTAATGGTGATAAATAACAATTGTCACTACATAGTGTTAAATAAGTTTTTTCATCATATTGTGCTAAATAGATTTTATTTTTTAATATACTTATTTTATTGCATTTTTCCAAATTCTGCTACCTTCTGAATAAATTATTTAAAAAAAAGGTCATAATTTATTTTTATGGTTCAACAGTAACTGTTAGTTTTATAATAATCAAACTAAAGATGATTGGTAACTTTGTTTTATAGTTAAAAAGAATAACAAAGGTATGGTATAGTAGGAATAACATCTACTCGATGTGTATAAATATAGGAAATTATAATAATTTTGGGTGTAAGTTTGCTAATAAAAATTTAAAAAAAAAATAAAAATATTCTGGGAATAAAATGGTTAAATATACTATTAGAAAAATCATTGAATATCACATGTTACACTTAGTACAATAGGAATAAATATTAGTATATTTTCCTTTAAGCAATTTTCTTTTTGCCTTTCTCTAATTTTTTTCCTTTCATTCCCTTTTTCTGTTTTTCGTTTCTTTCTCTTCCATTCCTTCACTTTTTTCCTCTTTCTTATCCTTTCATACTTTGTTTTAAAAAAAAAGTTGAAAAGCACCTGTAAAAAAAAATAAATTTCTTTTTTTTAGGCGGTTATTCCAGTCTTTCAGACATAGCATTTGGTAAACTTTAATTTTTTTTTGATTATTTTTATTTCAGTGAAATAATTTCATTTCTAATGGCTCATTTTCTTATTTTTTTAGATGGTTTTATCTTTCGTATATTTGAACGTGTGGAAATTTAGTAGGAAAAGAAAGGGGAAGAGGAAAAGGGAAAGGGAATATTTTTCCATATTATTATATTTTGATGAACTATTTATTAACCTTTGATTTTTTCTTTTTTTTTAGATGGAATTGAGCTTCATTTAATACATAAGTTTTCAGTTTTTTCTTTTTTGGGGACTCTCCAAGTTTTTGGCAGTAAAACTTATTTTTATTTACTAATTTTTTATTTTTAAAATGAACTTTACTAACAGTTTATTTCTTTTTCTTTTTTAGGCAGATCTTTCAGATTTCTAGGATTTAGACGTTAGTAAACGACTTAGACCTTTAAGTACTTAAATGTATGGAAATTTAGTAGAAGAGGCCATTTTTTATTATTCTTTAATAAACCATTTATTAATATTTTATCTTCTTTTTCTTTTTAGACAACTTCTTCTTTAGGGTTTTTAATAGTGATGCAATCCGAAATCTGAAAATTCGTATCATCTGCCAATCCATCCAATCTGAACGGATAATGGATGCATCCGGATGGATTACAGATATCCGTTTTTAATCTGAAATAGCATCCAATGATCGTATGGAAATATACAATATATCATTTGAATCGCCTCAATGCAACGATTTGAATGAGCTATAGTACATCCCTGTACGATCATAGGATGCTGAGATAATTAGCGAAACATCAAAATTTGGCATTTTTTATTTATGATACTGCCAATTTTTGACATTTTGCCGTATATCTCAGCATCCAACAATCGTACAGAGATGCACACAATAGCGTGAAGGTACAGGGATTAGTGTAGTTAGACTGCATCATGGTGAATTAGTGTGTACGGTTAAGCTGCACATTTCAACAAAGGGTCATAGTGTCCTTCTAACGTTCCCTATGAGGCTATTGGCATGTACGCAGTCCTGTCCTTGAGGTCACTACTATACCTTAGGGGGGACTTCCTGTCCAGGTGGTCACTCTATAATACCGCTTGGGGTCAGTAATGGCTAGATGGTCGTCATAGATGGTAAAGCTGAGGGTGCAATGTCTTAGTGGTAGTTTGACCTTCTGTTAGGTCTTAGGCCAACCAAAGTGTTTATGCATAGAACAGGTAGCATAGTTATGGGGTTCGATTCCCCACTCTTTGGGTCCTGGTTGGTGATCCCTGATGGTTGATACCCACCATAAGGGGTGATCCTGAACAGATGCCTGCTACTTCCTGTCTGAGTGGTCACTACAAAGTATACCACTTGGGGTAAACAACTGTACTATCGGTGCTAGGTAATCGCGGGCTGTAGTGGCCTTTGAGTGAGACTTAATACTATAATGGTGGTATGGAAGGGTACTAGATGGTTGATGTTACCTGTCAAAAGTCCTCCATGAAAGTAGGTGCTCTCTAAAAGGTCTTAAAATAAATTGAGTACCAGTATCATGCA
>QZLH01001356.1:3966-24349 GCA_003833135.1 Oehlia diaphana
ATGTAATGAAGTCTAAGGTTTTCAATTAAATTCCTGTGAAATTTTGACCATAGTTATTAAGACCGTTTTCAAAAAAAAAACAATTTTTTTTCGCAATGATCGTCAAATTTGATTACGTAATTTAAACCTCGATTTTCTCGAAAACACGTTATCGGCCAAACCCCAGCTTTTTCTAGCCGCGTCCCCATATGTATCACATGATTTATATATTTTTATACTTTATATGAAAGTAAAATTTTAGTACATGTACTAATACTTCGTACAGCCAATAAAAATCAAGAAAAAAAAATGATGTCATGTATACTATGTACTAATTCTCAAAAATTGCGAAGTACAGTACAGTACCAGTACAGTACTAGTATTGTACTAGTACAGTACTAGTACAATTTCCAACTCTGTTATACTTTTAGCACTTATGAAGGCAATCTGATATAGCATAAAATCATGATACTCTGAAAAGGATTTATATGTGATAATAAAGTCTAGAAATATATGATCTTAATCTTATCTACAACACTTGAGATGATTTTTATAGCTATCAAGTAATAACATATCAGGAAATAAGGTGAGGTGGTTTGGAAATAGAAAAACAGGTATAATAATATCATATCAGAAAACAAGATTAGATGGTCTGAGGAACCCCTAAATTTTGGTTAGACCTATGTAATAGCTGCTGTACCATAAGTTTGTCCTACTGGTATAGAAGTGATAGAACAGATAAAATCTTTTAATTTTAAATTTATATCAATTATTAAAGCTCTACACGAACCAGCTTGCAAGCCAAAAGTACTTTAAAAATATATTAGCTTGCAAACCAACTTGTGAGCCAATATATTTTTAAAATACTTTGGCTTATGAGCTAACTCGTGTAGAGCTTTATTAATTATATGTATTTTGAATAATAAAGATTTTAGCTACACCACAATCTGATTAATCTGATTAAAATAGCTGCAGCACATGATCATGAAATAATAAATAATATACTAAATACGCTTTTCACGTTAAAAACTTTTTCTTCAGTTTTCTTCATTAGATGTCTAACTACTGGAATAAATATGTTGACAAAATCGATATAAAGTTCTGAAATATTCTCCAGTTTCTCTGTTCAATCATTAATAATAATCCAGGCATCGTAAAAGTTGAGAAAGCTAAGAACTTATTGTCTGATCTTGAGATGAGTATCTCATTTTGTAATATTTTGTAAAAGTTGCAATAGGTTCAGTAATGTTTCTACAGCAAAGATAAGCTTTCTTCTAGTAGCTCATCTGATGATTTTTTAGCTCACTATGATTACAACATCCACAAATAAAGTGAACATTCTTTAGCAGTTTGTCTGATGATCTTTTAGCCTATTATAGTTGCAACATCTATGATTAGAATGAGCATTGTCTTCTAGTCATGCTCTTCTGATGATATTATAGCTCTTGTTATATTTATTAACTTATGACTAGGAGAAGTATTCTTATAGCTGTTTCTCTAATAACTCTTCTAGCACTTGTCATAGTCCTACTAACTTACTGCAGCTCTTTGTTTTTAAAGCTAGATTAATCAATCATATTTTTTTTTTAATGCATTCAGAAATGCAAAAGTGGTAACTGTATAGATAAATTATGGATCAAAATAGAGAACAAATACTAGAAATACAAAAGAACAGATGTCATGTATTCAAATACAGGAATACAGTTGGCAAATTGTAATTAAAGCTCTACATAAGCCAGCTTGCAAGCCAAAAGTACTTTAAAAATATATTAGCTTGCGAGCCAGCTTGTGAGCTAATATAAAGTACTTTTAGTTCACAAGCTAGCTCATATAGAGCTTTAATTGTAATAGAGTTCAAATTTGTAACTTTAATTCTAGCAGCAAGCAAATTTATGAGAATGGGAAAAGAGTTGTAACTCAACAAAAAAGGTGAGATAATGAGTACTTTTTTATTATTTAAGGTAACAAATAACTTATATTTTTATCTCACAATTATGACAAAATTAAAATCTGTGAATATCAGTGATCAAGTTGGCAACTTAACAGATAAATATATGTCAACACTCAACACCTGTTGATGATTTGGTAAGTCTTCTCTTAAGTTTGATCATTATAGTTTATCATTCTAAATATCTTCTGATTTTGATAATACATAAACATCACAAACCAGAGTAATAGTATAATTACATCTATCACAAAAACAAGTCTAAATACATACAATATGACTTCAGAATAAAATTGAAATCTGCAAATATCAGTGATCAAGTTGACAACTTAACAGATGAACATATGCTAACATCTGTTATGATTAGTAAGTCTTTTCTTAAGTTTGATCTTCGTGGTTAATTATTCTGAATATCTTCTGATTTTGATAATACATAAATGCTACCAAAGTGATAGCACGACTACATACATCACAAAAAACAAGTCCAAATACATATAACATAACTTAGCTCAAGAATTGTTAACTAGTTTGCATTTGCTTTCTTTGAAAGGTAAAAAATGGTTATGAAATGGTCATGATGTTTGCAGTGTTTTTCAAAATATTATGTTAGAACGTAAATTTTTAAAATACTTATATTGTTTAATTATCAAAATTAGGCCTAATTTAAATAGTAATTTTGATCAACATTACACAGCTACAATTAGTAAAAAAATTCTCATGGTCAAATTTAACGAACACACCTTTAAAAATAATAACATATTAAATACACATCTAACTAATAAGCATAATCTAAAATTGATAAGTTTAAGTAGTAGAAGATCAGTAGAAGGCAATTGGCATCTTGCAATTTCAAATGTTATCAGTTATTAATTATAAATAAAATTAGTTTTGCAAAACTATTTTTTACTTTTATTAAAATATTTTATATTTTTTCAGATTCAATTATTAATATATCAACACTTATAATATTTTATATTACTTCTGCATCAGAATTTATTTGTTCTACTTGTCAAAAAAGATATAAGAAACAAGATGAACTTTTACAGCATTTAAGTATTATGAAAAAATATAATATATTTTAGATAAATTGCCAAAAACAAATAATAAAAATTCAAAAGTATTTTGGTTTATTTAATTCACTGCAAACTTCCACATGGATTTAAAAAGGAAAGTCATCAATTAGTGTCATTTGCATGTGAACATCAGTTTTTTGATATTTTCAAAGGATATATCCATCATCATAGTATTATTATAGTAATAGAAACATCTACAAGTGTATTTTCCAAAGATTTGCTGGATATCAAATATTAAGTGAAGTCTTGAATAATCCATTGTGGGGTTAAAAATTTTATGATGAAGAACAACAAACCTATGTTGTTTTATTTAATGATCTACCTGAGCATTTGAAAAATAATCCACTGGCTATTGCAACTCATGCTACTGAAAGTATAGCCACTTATAGATGCAAATCTAGATATAATTTTGGAGAAGTTATTATTAAATGGAAAATTAAAGGTAAAAAAAATGCAAAAGAGAATTAATGTAAAGTTATACATTTTTGGATGAAATAAATCTAAAATTTGTTGTAATAGAAAAAATTATATATGTATATACTGAATTTTTTCTTCTAATTAAAGACAATTTTTTTAATGTATATAAAATGTATTAAAGGGAATTATAATGTGAATATGTTGAGGTTTTGGATAGGAAAGAGAGATGTTATTTTAAGTATAAAATAAAAGTCAGTTTTTATATTCCAAAATTTTACAAATTGCCAATGTTTTATTTTGAAATTTTCTGTTATTCTTGAGAGTTTTTTAAAAAAATAACAAATATGATTGTGATTCTTTTTTTTTAGCAGTACTACATAAAAAGATATTTAATTTTCACTTTTTATAGATAAGCATAAATTTCCAAATATGTGACACTAAAACATGTATATAAGAGGTCATATCTGATCAATAAAGTTCTTGTTCTAAAATACCTTAGTTGTATACCTCATACTTTTTTGGAACCTAATCACTTTCCATTTATTCTCGTCATTGGCTATAGTTTCATCTAAATATAGTAATCCTTTGAAATATTCTCTTGTTCTATCGGATTCACCCGTAACTCCTATCTTTGTCTCATACCATTCCCAAAATTCATTGAATTTTCTTTCTATTTCTCCTTATATTAGTTTTAGAATTTATTACCATTTTTTTTAAAAATAATTTATACCATGCTTTTGCTTTTAAAATAAAAATATTGTAGATCTGTTTTTTTTTCTCCTAAAAGATTATAATTTAGCAAATCTATTTCATAAACTTTTAATTAATATAATATGTTCTAAATCAAAAAGTTTTGTCAAATTAAAGTTTTGAAGAATACAAAACTTATCATCTTGCATTAAAGAAGTGTATTTCCAATTATTAATGCCATGAATATTCAAAAACTTAAACCAGATTTTTAAATTTTTCATCTTCTTAATTAAAATATTCTGAGTTATATCATTAAATAATCCCTCATTTTGATTTCTTATAAAACTAACATCCATAAATGATCAGTAATACATAACATTATAGTATGAAGTTTATCTGAAATATGATTTTTAAGTGAAATCATATTGAAAAGTGAAGGTAATTTATAATTAGGGTATGCTGTTGAATTTTCATTTAAACTACTTATTGTCTCTTATTCTATCTACTAAGTACATAATTTTTAATGATAATATATTTGTCCTTAGTATTATACTTTATATCTGTGAAATCAGGCATATTTCTAACATTGAGTTCAATGAAAGAGACTTTATTCTTTACATATCTATATTGCTGATTAGTATGTATGTATTATATATTACCACTTTTTTCTTTAAAGACATGTATTAATGTATTATTATTCTTTGTGTTGTTTTTTATGTCTAATAATACCTTTAAGGGTTTTTTAATCTTTGATGATTGATACCAGTTATCTTTGACAATTGGTAAATGATTCTTATCATTCTATCCCACAATTGGCAGTTTAATATATAGTGCTTTTAAATTCCATTATGAATGATACAGTCTTTGGTATTATTTCTTTGATCTGTGTATTGGCAGGTAGAGTTTTGGCTGATTTTAATTTATTTGATATGTATATGATAATATTACAAGAATATTTAAATAAAATATCATATAAAAGAAATGAAAACTACAAGTTTAACATTATTATATAATACACAAATAACAAATATCAATAATATTATAAGAATATAGTCATTCTGATTTATTTTATTATAAACAGTGTATTTAACAAGTTTTAACAAGGAAATATTATCTTAGAAGACATTTTTCATTATTATTACTCTACCATTATGGGAAACTACAGTTCTAAAAGCTGCTAATAATAAACAACTTTCAGAAAACAAATATTTTAATTAACTAAAATCATAAATCAAAAATTTAAAAACAATATTGTAAAGGATCTATCAAATTAAATTTCTATTGGCTACTCCTTTCATTATTGAAAAATAAAAAAAAATGAACATTACTCAAAATATAGAATCTAAATAAAATTTGCCAGAAACAAAATAAAATGTTTGACATATTTCATAAAGAAATTTTCATTGCTAAATGAATTCTTTAAAATTTTTGGACATTATGGTCTAGATGAAGACTAGCACATTAATTTTAAATCTTTTTTAAGAAAGTTGCTTGTAACTCAAATTCTTTTCATTTTTATTTCTCTCTTACAAGATATACAACAAACTATGAATGTTCCAAAAATTTTTCCCATATATTAATCTAGATGTACGGTTCTTGTTTCAACTAAAGTTTCAATTACAATTAATAAAAGAAAATAGTTACATTATAATCTATTAAATTATATAAAAATAATATATATAAAATTAAAATATATTTATACCTAAGTAGAAAAAGAATTTGTCCTTTGCTGCAATGTCCAGATAACGTCAGCCGTCCAGAAATATCCATACATGTAACGATCGGTTTCGACACGACGGATATTCTCCTGAAACTCTCAACACGGTTAAATACTCAGATACTTTTCGTGGTGACGTTTCCCTTTTTTATATGATATTTTCGTATTGATATCACCGTTTCCCTGATTTTCTCCAATCAAGAAAAAATATTTCGTATTCCATTGCCCCCCATAATCTATAAGAACTTAAAAATAATACGATTTAAACATTCTTTTTTTAAATGCATTTCTCAAATTAAATTTTATTATAATAACTTATCAATAAATTATTTGTTATATACACTAAAAACTTCTAATAAATAAAAGGATAAATAAAATTCTTCGATAATAGTTATATCAATAAAAGTTTTTCTAAAAAAAGTAAATACAAAGTAAATAAAATAAAAAAAATGTTGTTAATATATCGAAACAATCCTGAATCATGTATCTTGGTAATTAGTAAAAAAAACTAACCTTTTTCAAAATTATTAAATTTTAAGTTTTCGGAGAGCTTGGTTCATAATTTGGAGGAGGGTTTGAATCATAATTAGGTAAATTAGTGGCATTTGTGTAATCGGGAGGATTAGAATCATAATTTGGAGGATTATTTGATGATGTATAATCAGGAGGATTACCATCATAATTGGGAGGATTGTTATTAGTTATTGTCGTAATAATAGTAGAAACATTTTCATCATTTTCGTCGTCGTCGTCGCCATCATCATCATCATCATCGTTATCATCGTTATCATCGTTATCATCGTTATCATCGTTATCATTGTCGTCGTCATCATCATCGTCATTTATATCAAAGTTTGGAGGAGGATCAGTTGAGGCATCATCATAAGTAGGTAAAGATTCAGTTTCAGGTTCAGATTCAGCTACTTCAACAGTGATAGTAGTACCACGTTGTATAATAAAACTTGTTCCTCCTCCTGAATGGTGAGGATTTTCTGAATAAATTGGTGGATTAATTATAACATCATAAGTTTCTCCCGGTACAAGAGATTCTGCTATGCATGTTTGTTCTTCTTGTGATAAGTCTGCAAATGTTGGTGCTGACGAATAATTATTATGAATCATTTCTTACTTTTTTTATTTTTTTTTTTTTTTTTTTTTTAGAAAAAAAAAAAAAAAAAATTTTTATGAATTTTTTTTTTTTTTTTTTTTTTTTTTTTTTTTTTTTTGTGACGAAAAAAAACAAATAAAAGTATTTAAAAAAGCATTGTCATTCCTTTTTATATTGCTTTTCAGAACATTCTGTTGTACGCTGTTGTACGAAATTAAATGTTACACGCCACATCTGTACATTTTTTAGTAGTCCAAAGCCGATTCGATCACATGACTTTAAATTTACTTTTTATAAATAAAACTTTTCGCCAACATTGCTTAGTGCACAACATAGGGTTTTTGAATATTATTTGACTTTTTTCATTTTCGTTATCCAGATTGTTCATTCATATGTAAAGTCATTTAAAATCAATTATTTTCACTAAGTAAACTTGTAGAGCAGGCCAAATACACATATTTAAGTTCAGTCTTATGTTAAGTCACGTGCTCGTGCCCGGCTTTAGACGTAAAAAACACAATCAGTTAATCGCCAAATGTGCCGCAATTGCAAATTTTATTTATCGCCACAAAATAAAATTTTATTTTTTTTATCACACACGAAAATTCATCTTTAGCGCCACAAAAAAATCAGGAAAGGTTGATTTGATTTATAAAATTTTTTTTATTGAGCACAGCTCTTATATTTTTAAGTTTATTTAAAATCAATTCCCGTTATTATTTTTTCTCTCTTTGCAATAAAAATTTATGTTATTCTAATTATTTTATAAAATACAAATTATTCAAAAATGATTATCACGAAAATTAAATTATTTGTGTACTGAAATATTTAAGAAAGCATAACTTCAACAGCCGTTGTTCCTGGAACATTATTATTATTAATATAAAGATAATTACGTCCGGGAACAATCATATTACCATTCGGTGGCATTATAACATTCATACTGTAAAATCCGTCGGATAAATTAGTTACATTTTGGACACTGCAAACAACATATCTTTGTGACATATGAACTGAATGAGTAACAAATCCATAATGAACGAGGGCTGCTGAAAATACTGCGTTTGGATCACTAATCGATACTATTACTGGAACAGCTTTATTGTAATTAACTTCAATAGCCCCTTTGTTCAATACATTATTATTGGCTACAGATACGATAGTAGGACGTTTGAAACCAAGTTGAAAGTAAGGCGGTGAATACATTTCAACGCGGTACCTTTTTTCAAAAAAAAAAAAAAATAAGAATAAAAAGAAATAAGATTTTAATTTATAAAAACTCAAGAATATTTATTTCATCAACCTACTCGGTAACATATTTGGTATTTTTGGTTCTGACATCTGGATTTGGGTTACTTCCGGTAACGAAAACTCTTCCATCAGGTACCAAAGTAGCAACTGAATGATATAATCTAGGAATTTTAGAGGCAGCAAGTCTGGTGAACCTTTTTCCTTTGGGAGCTCGATGATCATAAAGAACTGGTGTAAGAACTGGATCTTCAGCAGCTTGTTTTTTGCCCTTATCGGAATCTATGTTAAATAATTGAAATAATTAAAATAAATAATATCCGGAGAAAAAAAATTTAATAAAATATTTGGAATATATATTTACTGTAACCAGAAAATCCTTTTCCTGCACCGTTCAAGAATAGGGTCTTTCCGTCAGCTAATATGACAACATCCGGCATATGTCTTCGAATGCCACCAAAATTTTCGACTTCCCATTTAGCAGTTGCTAAATTGGATAGATTAATCCTACCACATGAATCATCTGCTGGTTCATTTGCATCGACTTTTGCAGCACCACCACAAATAAGAATTTGAGCTGCATAATTTTCTTCTGGACGTAATGGCAACATGACTGAAGTACCAGCAAGCGGATACAATCTTGGAGGTCCTGGAAGTCTTGGAAGACGTTTTACAATTGATTTTTTTCCCCAATCCCAAACGATACTATCTGTATTTGAGAAAACGAAAAGAAATTTTTGATTTGCTGGACCAGGTAAAACATGAACAGCTGGATATAAGTTGAATGGCAAGCTATTTAATATTATAAAAAAAAAAAATTCTCATAAAGTTAGTATTATACATATTGTATAAAACACGTGCAAAGAATTACATACGTTTCTGAGAGAAACGGAAATGGTTCCGGTTTAGAGGACTTGCTTGGGAAGAATTCAACAGTGGGATTATTATCTTCTTTGGTGCTCTTTCCAAGGGGTTTTTTTGAACCGCCGAGGATTAAAACTCTTCCATCAGAAAGACTAATAACAATTATAATAAAAGTGTAAGTAATATTAAAAAAAAATTGAAAATTGAATAACTGAAATTAATACATACGTAGTCATAGTTGGGTACCATCTCTTTGAAGTCAAACCTTTTGGATTTTCAAACCAATCACATGAACCGTCGTCACATGGTTCGAAAATACGAAGACTTTCAAACCCTTCGTCAAATTTAGCTTTGGCCTTTTATTTTTTTTTTAAAAAAAAAGAGTATGACATTAGGCGAAATTATCACGTGATAAATACATTTTCCTTGAAACTTACTATAGCTTCTGCACCACCGGTATGAACTAAAGTACCGTTACCAAGAAATGCTCCAGCAGAACAGAAAGTATTTGTGTTAAGATTGAGGACACGTTTCTTATTGGTTCGAATGTCATATTCAACAGAAACGGCAACACGACCGTCTTTTTGTTTTATTGGATTTTTCTCAACTATAAAAAATTGAATAATATTTTTAAACAGACATTTGATTTGAGTGAATTTATTTATTTATTTATTTGCTTACCTTTGTCGATAATAAGGATTTTTGTAGGAGAAGTGACGACAATATGCATTGCTGTCAAAAAAAAAAAAAAAAATGAGAATTAGATCTCAACTGGCAAAATTTCTTTATTGTTTAAGATAAAAGTTTACCTGCTATGCCTGAACTACAAAATAGAAAAGGAATTTTTAATCGTTAAAAAAAAATTTTTTTTTTTTTTGAATTGATCATATTAGAAGATCTTACTTACTCTCCGACTACTTTAAAAGAGCCCGGATTTTTATTTAATGGAGCTAATGTACTTTCTATATAAATAAACGTAAGAGTAAAAGATTAGAATCATTAATAATTATTAATAATGACTTTATAACACAAAATTACAAATGAAAAAAAAAAAAATCAAGAATACTTTTGACATTTGTATTTTGAGCATCGGATTCATTTGATAATAAAACGAAAGCTAATGTGAATAAAGCGGAAACAATTGAAAGTTTCATGGTGACTTTGTGACTTTATTAAGAAGGTTAAGATAAATTGGGATAAATTAGGATAAATTAGGGTAAGTAAAGCTGAATCAGGAAAGTTTACAGGATTAAAAAGGTAAATAGGAAGGAAAGTGAGAATAGAGAAAATTCTCTATTAACTGGTGTGGCTAAGTCGGTATACAATAAAAATGAGAGTTGGATTACGGATTAAAAAGGTAAGTAGAAAGGAAAGTGAGAATAGAGAAATTCTCTATTAATTGGTGTGGCTAAGTTAGCCTTTGCTATTAAATACGATAATAAAAATTCGATTTTTTCATGGATTACAATCAGTATTTATTCAAAAAAATAAATACAATCTGCAAGTTAACATTGACATTGTTTACTCGAATAATTTAACAATTAGAAGAACCAATAATCCCATAACTCGATATTCTCATAACATTTAATTTAACACTAATTTTATTGAGTGTATTAAAATCTCCTGATATCTAACTAAAAAAAGAATGCATGAATCTTTTAACTCGGCATACTTTCCGATTTTTATATAAATATGGGATAAAAATTTCTAATCTGAATTCTTTGTTTTTAATATAAGACGTCACAAATTTTATATGGCCCCATTGAGTTTGTGAACTTAATTTAAATGAGGAAAAAATCGTAAGATATTTGAAGGAAACGCGCAATTAAATATTATTGGCAATAATAAATTAATCGTGACATCGTGTAACAAAAAAATCCAATAGAAAACCTTCAAAAGAAGGTTCTGATGTTGTGTTTGATGTATGTTCAATTAGTTACATATAAATATATTTATACATTTTTAAGGGAACTGCTTCATTTTATTAGTATCGAACGAATTGCACAAAAAAAATCATGCATAACAGATATTTGATGCATAAGCATGTAAAATTATATTTATTACATATATATCATAAAGGATACATTTATGATATTTATAACAATAGAAATAATAAACGTCGTTATTGAGTTAATTGGCGTTTAATAATTGAAGAATTGATTGCGATCGAACATATTTACCGGAAATATTCAACCTCTCCTACAACTCCGTCATTATACTCATTAATGTAGCATTACATTGCTAAAAAGAGATGTAATATGGCGCAGTGATTTTTAAAAAGCTTTAATTCCTTAATTCTTTGAAATTCCGACATTTAATTCAACGAGTAGATCTAGGAAATCATGATATAAAGTACCACAATTAATAAATTATTAATTTATTAGCCTTTTATACCTTTTTTTTGTCACATATTCGTCAATTCCCGCTTTAACCTTTTATACATGGGTATTTCTGATATTAAACTAGAAACTTGAACAACGTGAACATCGTAGGCGAAAAGAATACCAAGTCTTCAACAATAAATAATAATAATAATAATAATAATATATTTTTTTTAGGTAATAAGAAAATATCCAAATTGATTGATTTTTGAATTTTGATTGGTTTATAAAAGATACAAACCCGGCTAAAGATACAAATTGTAATAAAAGATTTCCAAAATGGGCAAATTTTATTGTTTGTGTGTCAGTTCGGTGATTAGTGATTACAATATGTTGCACTTCGGGAGTTTTTATTTAATTCGTTATTAAATAAGTTATTTGTTTTAATTAAACACATATGTATAACTGTTATGGGGATTGTCCGATTAAAAATGCATGCAAATGTGCAACTATAAAAAAACACTTCGGCCTTAAGTTCAAACAAAATAAAAAGTTTGAAATTAATTTCATTTTCATTCTTTTTTTTTTTTCTTTCCTTTTTTTAAATTCAAATCTTTTTTATATGCAAGTTCTATATTTATAATTTTTATCAATTTCATGTCTTATAAATTGAACAGATTGAATTCCTTTGCTCTTATTTAATTTATTTTTTTTTTCTCCCTTCCTTACTTCTTTCTTTCTTTTTTTCTCTTATAAAGTGATTTTAATCTTCATTTTTTTTCAAATATACGGTAATAATATTGATATATTAATATGTCCCTGCAAAATCAATCAGCTACAGGGCAAAAAGCTCATCGACGTAATACGAGCATAAATAATACACTTCTTGAAAATCCCGTAACTAATCCTACATATCTTAAACCAATTGATACTTTTCCGAAAAAATCTCATTTAAATAATGTATTAAATGATACTCCACCTTTAACTCCTCCCCCAACTCCATCAAAATCTAAAAAGATCGATAAGAATGATGGTAATTTTGATATAAGAAATATGTTCTTTATTCTCATATTTTGTGGTTCTCTCGTGGTATTTCTTGGTGCTTTAAGTGGCTTAGGTCCTCCATTTGATGATGAAATTGATATTTCTATTGTAAAAGTTAATATTTCAAATAAAATTGATACTAATAATATTATAAATGATTTAAATGATAATAATAATAATAATAATATAGAAATTATTGATGAAAAAGATGATGAATTTTTACAAATTTCGGACGAAATTCATCATGTTAATAATGATGATAATAACGATGTAGTCAATAATAATGATGAAATTAATAATCATGAAGAAAATGAAAATGTTGATTTTATTGAAAATACGGCAACTGATATTGAAAATGTAAATCCTGAATTAATAATTAAAGAAGAAAAAGATGTTGATCAGGATTTAGAATTACCACCTGATGATGATATTAAACCTGAATCCCCAATTGAGATATCTGATGATATGAAATCTGAAAAGAAAGAAGATATCATAGATGATATAGAAGATGAAGGTTTAGATCCTATTCCTTTAAATAATGATGATGCTTCAAATAATAATGATGAAAATAAACTTGATCAAGATGATAAAGACATTACTTTCAACATTGTAGATGGTTTACCAAATAAACTTAAAAATAAGAAGAATAGTTATCAAAAGATGATCCCAGCCAGATATGATGAATCAGAGAATCAAGATTATCCTAAAAATGATTATTCTAATTATACTTATATGAGAAATAAGACTCATTTCACTTATGATGATGTTGTTGGATCACTAACAGATGAAGAACGTGATGATATTAATAAGACTCAATTATTAGAAATGAATACAAATGAAAGTTTGGATTCTTCTTGCGGTACATGGCAAGATAATTACTCGATGTTACATGAGAAAATCTTATCAGGAAATGAAGCGCAAAGATATGTTAGTTATATTTGTGATGACAAAAATAATTGTGGAGGATTATCTGACAGGTAAGGAAAGGTTCTTTTTAAAAAAAATGAGTCCCACTAAATTGGTAATTGACGTCTTAAATTTATTAAATTATTAGAATTCTTGGAATGACATCCGCATTTGTATTCGCTTTACTTACAAACCGAGCGTTCCTTGCAGATTGGCAAATTCCTTTTCCACTTGAAACTATTTTTAGTTCACCAAATATTGATTGGAGTCATGATTCATTAAATCCATCATCTAATATTAGAGAACTTGAGACAAGTGAGATCAATGTTATTGATTTCGATGCAAAAAATTTAGATCAACAATTCATGCTTTCTAATTGGACAACAAAATATCCAAGTCCTTTTATAAAGTTTTATTCAAATCGTGGAATGATTATAAGATCTTTTGACTCAAAATATTATTCACAATCATTAAAAGATATGGGTTTAAGGCCACATACAACATTTGGTTGTGTTGTTGATTATTTATTCCGACCTGCACCTTCTGCTCTATCATTTATAACTCAATATACATCATTATTTGCTCTTCCAAGTATATTTACGGTTGGAATACAAATTAACGCTCAAAATGGTTTCACTTCATTACAAGATTATAATCATTATTTTAATTGCGCAGATCAACTTACGCAGACTTATGCTGCACTTAATCAAAAAGTTATTTATTATCTTGTAACGGATTCATCAGAATTAAGAAATGAAGCAGTACAAAAATTTGAACATGTGGTTGTTTCCGGTTTACCCACCGATTCAAATCTTGATAATCTTGATAATCCTGATAATGTAATCAATGCTATGATTGAAAGTTGGATTTTTAGTAAAACTGATTATAGAGTAAGTAGACGAATAAAAATTATATGCGTGTATTTAATATATTTAAAATATATATAAAACAATTAAATTCTTATCATTTTTTTCTTTAGATAATTTCATCAGGAAATTATGGTAAATTGTCAGCTTTTTATTCAAAACAACTTCACACCACAGTTTCCATAGGTAATGATAACCAAGCTTTAGATTGTTCAAAAGAGGTATGAATTTAAAATAGTTTTTTATATATTAATAAATTAATAAATTTTAATATTCACTTTTATTTTATTTTATTTAATTTATAGGACACGTTTATAACATTTATTAAATTGGCAAGTGAATCTTCATTGGGATAATTTCTTTCATCATTATTATTACGTTATTATTATTACATTATTATTATTTGTAAATTTAGATATTTAGAATTTAGACTCAATTACAATTAGAAAAAGTTAATTTTGAATATTTTGTAGAATAATGATGTTTGGGACTGCGGTATTTGTAAAATTATTGTTTCAAAATATTTATTAATTGATTTAATTTTTATTTAAAAAAAGTTATTATTTTCTAAAAAAAAAAAAATCTTAATATATTGTTAAGTATATAAAAAATTTTTGTAATTTTAATTTTTTTGTTTTAAAAAAAAGATTTGTAAACGTTATAATATCTATTATAATATATTAAACTGAATTATTGATAATTAATACATGAATCATTGGATGCTACCATACTGGATTTAATTTTCTTCGTATCAAAGAGAGAATGAATATCAATGATCATTTTGCATAAAAGATAGGAAGGGGAAAAAGGGTTTGTGATTTTATTGGTTGATGATCACATGAGTGGGCAGCGTTAATAACAGAATTGGTTGATCAGAATTTCAATCACATGTTTATTGACCTGATCTCACCAATACCACCCATACAATATGACAGGAAACCATATGCTATAGGCAAAGTTTCAATTATTGAATTTGTCTTTCATTCTTATTATTATCAGTTATAAATTTTTAATGTCCTTGAAACTTGTTTAAACTGCCCATCATTTATTACCAATATTTTCTTGTTCCTTTACAATTCTTAATGCTTTATATAGTATTAATTTGTAATTTTTAAATAGTTGTATTGTTTGATTGTAATCATCAAATTTACAATTGTAAATTGGGTAGAATCATCATGAAATTTTGTAACTATCACTTTTACCTATTAAATTAATGATTATGAATAATTTTTTTGGATTATCTTTTTTTTTTTTTCTGCAGCACATTTAATAGTTTATTAAATAAATTATATATCAAACATTATATACACGAAACAATATTAAACTAATCTAATTTTTTAATTACTAAACCACTTATCATCCAATACACAAGTCAAATGTAAAAAATCAGGCATCAATCAATCACCAATTAAGCACCAATCAGGTAGCTGTTTGGTAACAAATTGGTGACCAATTGGTGACTGATTGGCATTTTCACCAAATACCATCATTCAGGATTATGAATTGTACTAGTACAGTACTAGTATAGTATAGTACAGTACTAAGTACTGTACTTATACTTGAAAATTTAATATAAATACAATGTTAGTACATATTATTAATAAATTTTATTAGTTAATTTTATAAATATAAACAATATTAATCACATGATTAGAGTTCCGCATGGATCAGATTAGATCGGATTACCTGGTTAACCCAAACTGAAATTTTTTTTTTCAGTTTAGATCGAGTTGGGTTAACCATTCTGATCCAATCTGACCCATTTGACCTGAAAGTATTTGGGTCACTTCAGGTAACTCAGATTACCTGAAGTTTTATACGTTTTTTATTAATTATATAAAAAATGTCAGGTTTGACATTTTTAATTAAAAAATATTTTTATTAAAAAAATGTCAAGTCTGAATGATCTGGCATTTTATTTTTGTTTATATATATAAAAATGCCAAAACTATTTATTTTAGTGATTTTTTTTAATTTTACATGTAAAAATGCCAGAATTATTAGTTTTAGCATTTTTTTTTAATTTTACATGTAAAAATGCCAAAATTGATATAGTTTCAGCATTTTTTTTTTATTTTTACATATAAAAATGCCAGAATTATTAGTTTTGGCATTTTTTTTGATTTTACATGTAAAAATGCTAAAATCATTAGTTCCAGCATTTTTTTTTTGATTTTATATGTAAAAACACTGGAATTATTAGTTCTAGCATTTTTCCTTTTGATTTTATATACAAAAATACCAGGAATTTTAGTTTTGGCATTTTTCAATTTATTTGACTTAAATATATGTCAAGTTAACGGGTCAGATCAGGTACCTGATTAGCTCTAATCTGACTCGTGTCAGGTTATGAATTTAATAATCTAACCTGAATATTTCAGATCAACCCATCAGGTTACTTGATCTGTCAGGTTAGGTTGCAAAACTCTACATATGATATTTACCTAAAATGGTTAAATTATATCCTAAAAAGTAATAAATATTTTAGTACAGTGTACTTAGTACTTGAATGAATTTTTTGCTAGTATAGTATATACTAAAATTTTACTAATACAGATGTACTACTATACATGCTGCCTAAATTATTTTGGGATGCCATAATTATAATTTGCACAGGCCAAAAGCTGAAAAATTGGGCATATACCCTATTGGTAACTATTAAACTAATAGATTAGCCAAAAATTAGTAATCAATAGGGCATATATCCAATTGATAACTATGTAAAAATTTAGGCTATCCAGATTGAAAGGATTTATTAATTTAAATAAATTAGGTAATTATTCAATAGTCATCATTTGGTTTATTACTATATGTGAATCTGAATCCAATAGGCATAAACCAATTGGTAGCTATAAATTAATCTGTTAGTTTAATAATACCATACATATATATTACATTATTTTTACCAAATTTATAATATTTGACAATACATTTGATATGAATATTCACTAAGTATACTTGGCATGTATAAAATAAAATAACTAATTTATTACGATTTATTAATAATAGAAATTATAAATGGAACTTCCTATTAATCGGTACTACTGCGGTACTGCCATATAAGTTTTCGCCTTCCGCCTGCTGTTGCTGTTATTGTTATTTGTTCTAATTGTAAAATTAGTAGAAATAAACTGGCTATAAATATTATGAATTAGAATTATATTATCACGAGACATTTCATAAAATTCATTAAGTTTCCAGAGTTCAATATTAACACTGTGGTCATCATCCTGTTCAGCTTGGCAATAAAATCTAATTCGATGATCATTAACCAGTAGGTACCATTTGACATAAGCAAGTTTGTGCGTTCTTTTACCAATAATTGGAAGTCGCAATACATGCTCAAAATAAAATTGCACCATTCCTGGGTATAATTCTATCGATTTGTTATCTTGAATAAATTTTGCTAAAATATAAGAACTTTTTTTATATCGAGGTACTAGCGTGAATCCAAAAATTTCAGCTGCCACTTGAATTCTTCTGCATTGATTAATTATTAGTTGAACAATTATATACAAATCATTCTGTAAACCTTGACTGATTAGATTTAACATGGAGCAAATTCAACATCCATCTTTTTACCATAAACTTCATTATAATAAGTAATCAACTGTTCATACAAATTGTCGGGTAAGTCAACATGATTTTTAATTGGACTTAATAAATTGCCTGGATAAATTTCACTACCAGTGATTATATCTTCTAATTTACTGCAGAAAATCCATTTGAACTGAACCAATTCTTCTGATCTGAAGTCATCATATGCCGCTAATGAACCAGTTATTTGCCAAGGTTCAATTAACTTAAGACCATTAACAAGCTTCTAGTTGCCTGATTGAATAGATATAAGATCATTGATTCTGCAATTCTGCACAATAATTCTTAGCAATTCTGGTTCAATATATCATTTTGAATTGGGATAGAAACCTAAAGGCAAATTTATGATATATTAATTAAAATCTGAGACATTCATTGTTAAAATATTTACCTAAGATCCCATTCATTTGTTCAAATGAATAACACCAAAAAAAGTATATTAGACCATAGTCACGACAGCATTCGGCTATATGCAAAGAAAGGTATATATTTGGTGTAATTAAATTTTCACCATAATGTTCTTCAATGAGTTGACCTATTTTGAGTAATCTGTTATAGGTCTCATTTATTTTATTGGTATTAATGATTCGGCAAACCAATAAGGAATAGGCTCTTACAAAATTTCCTAAAATTTCACAATCATTCACTGATAGCAAATCCCACATTATTGGTGTTAAATACACCAAAATGAAGGTTTTCCACTGATCAGTAGTGAATCCAAAAAAACCTTCCCGTCAATATTTTATTTGGAATTCGATCCATGTCAACTAGTAGTTTAATAGCTTCCGCTCATTTTTCCATAATTTTAAGATTGTCCTTAGATATTTTTCCTCCATCAATCCATAAACGTTTTACAATCCAGCTGGCAATTCTGAGAAATAAATTATGCATTGGATCTACGAAGCAATGTCTGATTGGATTGAAATAGGGTAATCTTAACAATTCTGTCCACCTAATAAGATTATTTGAAACATACTAATTTCTTTCATCTTTTGTTTTGCAATTACGCCATGCAATAGCATTTTGTCAAAAATCTTTTAAATCTCTTAGTTTAAACCAATCAGTCATATCATCGAAATTACTAAAATTACTATTGTTAGCTCATTTGTAGCACTGATAACAAGCTGCCAATGCTGATATATAGCCACATAATTTTCTTGCAGCAGGAATATCGCTACTGCAACAGATAATTGCCATTCGTACTGTTTTGCCAGTTGGATTATTCAGCGTTTTTATAATAACTTCTGTCCAAAATTCAAGTAATTCTATAACAATTGGTGATAAAAAATGATTTATGTTATCTGCATATACTTTATACGGTTCTGGAAGTAGTCCTAGGATTAGCATATTCTTTTGTCTAAATCAGATTTCATGAGAAAAATTGCATATTACCCATAAATCACACCTGTGCTATATATTGTTTGATCAAAAGGTTGAAACCAATCAAGGTTAATCATTATTCCTAAATTGGAATCAGCAAGTTCGGGCGTAAAAAATAGGGTATCATTTGACTTAAATGTTTTCCAAACCTCTCCATCATAAAATATATCTCCATTAACATGACGATTTGCCCATTTTGCTAAATTTTGTTTGAAATTAGGATGTTGATACATAGTAAAAATTTGTATTTTTAAATCTGGCATAGGGAATACTATGCAAGAACGCTTTGTATAACCATTATTTACTGGAACATTTTTTATCAATTTCTCTCCGCAAACCTCCTTATACTTTTTCATCAGATATTTAGAAAACTCAACTCGACTACACTTGAGTCCTGGTGACGCTTCTGTTACTTGTTCATTTTGTCCTAAAATTTCTCCAATTTTATACAGATTGTTACATTTCGGACACACAGCATATGTTTTTGTTGCCTTGTCAATGCGTAGCAATTTCTTTGCAAAATAGGATGAGGATGGGAAATTAGCAAATCTTTTTGAATCAGCATCTTTCAATACTTGGCTAAAAAATTCAATCAAGGAAGATATGGAAATCTTGGAATGACGGAATCTTGATTGATGCTTAAATATCCATATAAGTATCCAAGATTCAGAAAATTCTATTTCTGAATCAGAATACATGAAATCTTCATTATCGCCAAAATCCTCTAATTCAGGAGCAGCGAATCATTCATCATCAGTAATTTCATCATTCAAGTCTTCACTTTAGTCATCATCAATCAGTGAGCTGAAGTCAGTATCTTCGTTATCAAGTTCATTAATCAATACATCATTAACAGCCGATTCTACTGCTTTAAATTTCTCTTTTCTTTCAGGACCCTGGAATACACTATTAAGAACCATGTCGTACACTTTTAAAAAATTTTGAAAAGTTTCATCGTATTGTAGTACAAATTTCCTTTTAGGAAATCACGTGTAGCTACTTTTGTCGTACACTTATAGTCAGTGAAAAAAAGCTTTGTTGTACACTTATTTTATAATAAAGAAAATTTAGGTGTACACTTTTAACTATAATAATTGTTTGGTATTTTTTTGCAATTTTATATATAAAAATGCCAAACTATTATTAGTTCAGCATCTTTTATATTATAATAAATAAGAAAAAATATTATTTAATTACATATATATAAAATTTGATAGTTAATATAATG
>QZLH01001359.1:8428-23255 GCA_003833135.1 Oehlia diaphana
CACCGCCACCACCACCGCCACCGCCACCACCACCACCACCACCACCACCACCATCTTCAGACAATATAGCTGGTATAGTTGTGGGATCTTTATTGAGTGGTATTTTATTATCAGTTGGGAGTTTCTTGATATATAAATGGAATAAAAATAAACAGAAAACTATTCATGAAAATGATAATAATAATGATTACAGTCAAGAAGAAAAGGAGCTTCCTAACATAAGGGATATTCATAATTATAAACAAGATATCAATAATAATGAGCAAGAAACTATTCAAATTGATCAAATACCTAGAAATGAAAGTACGTCCAATTATGAACCAATAATAATTCCACCTCCAATAATTAATAAGAATAACTATCATAAGCAAGAAATTATTCTAATACCCGAAAATGAAAATACAACCAACCATGAACCAATAAGTATTCCAGTCAATGATCATCATGGGCAAGAAATTATTTTAGCACCCGAAAATGAAAATACTAGTGATCACGAACCAACAATTCCAGCTCCTGCAGTAGTTAATACTAATAATTATAATTATGGGCAAGAAGTAATTTCAACATCTAATCCTAATAATAATAGGATATCATCACAACTTTTAAATGATGAAATTCTTCAAGCTATTAAACAAGAAATTGGCCAAAATTTGAAAAATGAAATTCTTCAAGCTGTTAGAGAGGAGAATATTAATAACAAAAAGTAATACAAGATTAATTTAATAATAATTGTTATCTTATTATATTGACAAACATGAAAATAATGTAATGATGAAACAATTTTTTTCTTTAAATAATGTATTAAATATGTGTATATCTTTTAACGAAATATTTTCATGCTTATATCTCATATTACCCAAAGAGAAATTCGACGACAAGCCACTTCATTCTTTTTTTAAATTATTTTATACAGAAAGAATTCTTGCATTGAAATTTTATAATAATTTAGACCAAATTTATAGTTCCTAATTTCAAACATTATACACTACGTTTTGAATTATTTCTTTAAAATAAAATTTCATAATCAATAACTGAAAACCTTATTCGTAAATTCATGAATTAGGGTTTACTAGTATTAGAAAGAAAATAATAACTTTCTCGGAGTTGGTGCATTTCCTTTACTCCAACTTAGATTTATTGTATCTAAAATAAACATTTCATTTATTACATAAACAGTATTGGTACCTCCACTCCATAAATACATCCTTCCGTCCCTAAAAAAAAATTTTCAGAAAAGTTTCTTATGAAATCTAGAAAAATGATCATTTTATTGGAGTTTTTTCCAGAATATTTTTTTTTGGTACTATACTCCATATAATACTTTGTGAATCAAATTTATAAACCAAAGCCATTGTTTGATCAGACGAAACTCCTCCGAGTATCATTATTTAACTGACGTTGCAGAAGAATGACGGAGGCGGAACATATAATATTTGATAAGTCTTGCCATGATAATTGTTGAATATTAAATAGTACGGAAACATCAAGATAAAAAATTCTTAATAGCTTATGTTTAAATCCAATTCCCCAAAATATATAATTTATTATAGCAGTATGAAGATTATATACACTTGGTTTAAAGGACGTAATTTGGCCATTTACTTTAACTAATACTTGAAGTATCCATAATGTGAAAAAGATGATTATGATTGACAAACGGTCTAGTTAAACGAACTTTATGCGAAATTTTGGGCCAATTACTTTGCTAATATCAGCAAGATTTAGACGTAAAAGTAGAAATAAATATTTAAGAAAAAACACTTAATTACCTTAATTTTTTTTACGGTATTTAAAATTTAGCGGTACACTTGTATTAAAAGTATGAATATTCGAGAATTAATAATAAATAATGCACATTTGACCTAAGCAATAAATTCCGTATGGTCGATGTGACATAAAATCATAAGATATTATCAAGTATCAACCAATTCAATATCAAAACAAATATCAAATAATTAAAATAAATTTTTCGGCTTGAAAATAAAAAAGGAAGTTCTTGTGATCAACGAGTATGATCACAATAAACAATAATCCAAATAAATATGCAATGTAATATCGTGTTAAACATCATGCATCAAAGATTTAATAAACAAGTTATTTCAAGTAGGTACTTTAATGCTGGCTTTGAAAGTTTCGAAACTTGCTTTTCAAAAAATTAAAAAAAATAAAATTTTCCTTATTCTTGCTTGCAATTATATAACAGATAAGCTTCATGAATATTTAAGATGGTAAAAAAACCAATGTAACGTAACAGCTAATGTAACACACTAACACAAACCATCCATATTTTGTGACCTTTGATGCAAAAACACGTTGCACAGGTCAATAACGACATCAGTTTCAGCCATTTTCACTTTTTGCATGAAAACTGATTATCTATATGTTGTGCCCCAAATCCCAAATTGACGATAATCATCGATGATTACTATATATGAAAAGTAATGCTTTGAAAATTCTTAAGGCATTATAAAGATGGGCTGATAATTTAGGCCGATCGTTGATTTTGGGCAATCGTCTACTTGGGGCACAACATATAAAGTTTTTAAAGTTGCACAGTAATAGAAAATGGTTAAATAGTTTCTATTTTAAATTTCTATATCAAGTAATATTATAATGAGTATGCTTCTGCAAATTTGTTACCTTATTTGTTTACCGCTGAATAAAAAAAACAGCCCCTACTAATTTTCAGTTTTCAGTACTCTAATACAAAAAAATTTGTTTTGGCTAGTGGAATTTATAAACTAACTATATCGCCCACTTAACGAATTGATATTTTATAAATAAAAAAAAAATAATGTTTTTACTACACACAATCGTACTCTGATGAAATTTTTTTAAAAAAATTATTTTTTAGTGTTTATTTAGAATATTCGTTCAATTATTCTAATTACATTTCTAAAATAAACTGTAATTCACGATTACCTTTAAAAAAAATATTTCCTTATTTTTTTTATATATGAAACGTACAGTAAAAATGAAGAATAAAGGATCATGAACGAAAAACTTGTCTATTGAAATTTTATTGTATTTTCACAGCAAAAAAAAATTTACGAAAGAAATAACTTTTTTACATACAAAATGATAATAAAATTAAAGATAACGTTAGAAAATTATTACAACTACACTTTATTAATTTTCGAAACTTGAGACTAAGTTACTAAATACCAAAGTTTGGACGCTCAAGACGCTTGATAAAAGTTAGAAACATCCCTTTGTTAATTAACATAGGAGAATAATATGTAAAAAAATTATAAAAAAAATGTAAAAATCTCAATAGTAATAATTAGTAAAGGACTTAGGTAAACAGTTAACTTTGTTTCTGCCTTTTGTTTTTAAAAGAACAAGATGCCGCAGCAAGATGGAAAAAGATAAGACATGTAATATTGATCAGTAAGTTCCGTATACTTGTAAAACTGTTGCGAAATAGGATAAGTCATTAGGATAACGATTGCATGTCTAAAAAAAACTTTACGTGAAATTATTAAGTGAAATTATCATACTGCAATTACTGTATGGAAATTATTGTGCTATGAAACCGACTTCATAATATTGTTCAAGTTTATAATTGCAAGAATAAAAAGGTTCTTATTATGAAAAATTTTTTTTTTTTGTTCAACCGAGTTTATTGAAGTACTATTATTGCTAGCTATTATTACACAAAAAATGTTGTGCTATGGATAACAAATTTTGCATATAAATTTTATAAGTAGGAACAAACCTAATTATTTTTACTTCTTTTTCAGTCAAATTATATGAATATATTATATAAATTATTTTTTTATCATATAATTTCCTTTAATAATGAAGAAAATATTCATTTTGATTTTTATGATTCTTATTATTTTACTTCAATTTATACATGAAGTAAATACCCAAGCTCCAGAACCAGGACCAGGAGCACCAGGAGCACCACCAGCACCCGCACCACCAGAAGGTGGAAAGGCACCAGAAGATGGAAAAGCACCAGCGGATGGAAAAGCACCAGGAAAGATAGTACCACCAGCAGGAGTCCCAGAAGCACCAGCACCGGATGGAAAGGCACCAGAAGATGGAAAAGCACCAGGAGCAGCACCACCAGAAGATGGAAAGGCACCAGAAGATGGAAAAGCACCAGCGGATGGAAAAGCACCAGCGGATGGAAAAGCACCAGCGGATGGAAAAGCACCAGCGGATGGAAAGGCACCAGCGGATGGAAAAGCACCAGCGGATGGAAAGGCACCAGCGGATGGAAAGGCACCAGCACCAAAAGCACCAGCACCTGGAAAGGTACCAACACCAGTGGATGCAAAGGCACCAGTACCAGCACCACCAACAGCAGGATCATCATCAACACGGCCATCAGCATCATCGACAGCATTACCAGCGGAAGGTGCAAATAATATGTTAACTGCTTCAATTATTGGAGGGATAGTTAGTAATTTAATTTTCATTGTTCTAGTTGGTTTATGCTTTTTTTTATTGAAAATGTATAAAAATAAAAAAGAAAGTTCTAAAGCAATTGCGACTCCCGGGTTGAATAATGAAAATAATAATAATATTTCAAATCCTGGAATCATGAATGATGATTTATATCATAACAAATTGTTACCTACTCCCATAGAATTAGTAATTCCAAATCAAGGACAAGAACTTGCACCAAATTATAACAATCAACAAGGAGCAACACGCGAATTAGGAAATAACTCAGTAGATAATGAAATTATTCAAAATATTAGACAAGAAATGGTTCATAATATAAGTCAAGATCCAGCAAGAAATTTATCATCATTTAATATCGATGAAGATATTATAAATCAAATGAAACAAGACATTTTACTAGATATTAAACAAGAATTGAAGCAGAATATAAGGTCAAAAGTAATGACATCATTTTATAAAGATAATAATGTTGATGATAATGGTAGTAGTAATAGCAATGTTAATAAATAATATATTTATTTTATGAACAAATTATTCCCAACATCTTACTATAAGAGAGTGAACACCCAAAAATTCCAAGTCAAAAAAAAAAGTTAAACTGAATGAGGTATATAATTAGTTGTATTATATAATATTTTTTCATTTATTTATTTTATGATGATGTTTTTTTTTATTTCCATTTGTAAATTATATTAAAACGACGACTACATTAATAATATTTTTTTATATATAAAATAATCTTTAGGTGTTAAACTTTATATAAATAACTGAATTTTTCAGTAATAATATCAGATAAAAATTCAAATAAAATTTTAGATGGGAAGTAGCATCATAATTTATTAGAGAATTAATAATAATAGAAACGAAAAAAAAAATATTATAATATCACTTATTTTAGTCAGGGATTCGTGCATTCATATTACAAATTCATATTTTAAAAATTTTAAAATTAGAATCTTGATCCTCCCCCTTACGTTTCATATCTGATATACAGTATATACAGTCAGACTGGGGTATATAAAAAGCAATTGACTAAAGTCACACACCTTTTTTCTCCGTTTTATCATCATCATCATCATCATCATCATCATCATCAATTATTCGATTCCGTGTAACAGATCGCAAAAATTGATTGAATAATATAGACTTCCCCAGCGCCTAAAAAAAATGTCACGAGATGGCCAGCATTACGCATTTTGGCTGAAATTAGTGTGGCGCATGTTTGACAGATAAGGAAAAGGCCATCGTGAATTTTCGGGACATTTTTTGTAGTTTCTCAAAATCACGTGGCCAGTAAGCTTCTGCCTATTTACTTGTACAGTACTTTAGTGATCATCAAAACACAAAGTATCTAATCCCAAATCTAGCTAACTAGTAAAGAGTATATCACTTATGAGTTGATATTTATAAAAATAATTTTTTACTGTATATATACTCTACTTGGACAAAAGTAGCGTACACCTAATTTTGCTCAATTGCTCAAAAACATACATATTAAATATATTACTCAAAATTTTAATATGTGATAAAATGAACACTAAAAAACACATAATTAAAATTTTTATATCGCTAGCTTCATATAACTCCATTAATTAAACAATTAAAAAATAATTTTTTTTTGTAAATGGCTAAATTAAAAAATGAAAAAATACAATTGACGTCAGTATTTTTTTGATTCCTAATTTTCTAGAAAAGATAAAGATATAAGAATTTATATGCTATTTCTTTAAAGAAATAGCTTTTAAATGATTTAAAATTTAACCATTTTTAATATGTACAATTGGGTCTGGTTCATTTCACCGCCTGTCGGTGAAACGTTTGTCGGTAAAGTAATTGTCGGTGAGTTAAAGTGACCCATATAATTTTAAGTAAATAATGCGAAAATAATATAACTTTTTGCAATTTTAGTTTAATTTTCTTTTTTTACAATTTTTTCATAAAAATTATATAATAACATGTAAGCTAGCAATGAAAAATTCAATACATATGTTTACGGGAATTTGTGTGATCACGTAAGAGTTTCAGGCATTAATTATTTAATTTTATATAAAATTTAAAGTTAATGGGGTGTCCGCTACTTTTGTCCAGGTTTAGTGTATATGATCGTACCATGATGAAATTTTATTTATGTAAAAAAAATTGCTTACTTATGTTTATTATGTTTAAATATTCGGTCAATCATTCAAATCATATTCAATTTAATAGATCCACCTTCATGATTTATTTTCTTATTTTTTTTTAAAAAAAAATGAAAAGAATTTCTTTTTTTAAAGTAACCTTCCTAAAACAGAATTCACAATGCCTCTTAGGAATCTACGAAAAGATCAACGCCCATACTTTGCCTTCGACTTCCAAGGAAAACGTTATTGCTTCACATGTCTTCCATTTGTCTGTCAGCAAGCCCGAGGATTTTCACCAAAGTCCTTCGTCCGGTCGGGAAGATAAAAAAATATCTTTCCATATTCTGTATTTAAACATTTATTTGGTATTATTGGTAGTTTGGTAGTGATGGAGGATAAATGACGAGGGTAATTCAAAACAATATTAACAATATTATATGTAACACGTGATGAAAATGATACTGTACGGGTGAGTAGCCGCAGCGCTAGTTTAATATTTATGTATGAAGGCGTGATTTCACAATGTTCTTTATTAATATAACACGGAAAGTGCAGGAAAAGCGATTGCCTTGTAAAATTTGCAATTAAAATTTGAAGTTTGACTTCAAAAAATCTTGAGAGAACAAATATATATATTGTGCTTCAGACGACGATTTGTGTCAGATGCAGCTAACGTGCGTCAGATGTAGATTGATACCTGACGCGTTTCACCTGAATCACATATCCCATAGTAAACTTTTTTTTTACTAATGAAACTACTTTTATTCCATAAGTAAACTTGTATGTGACAATAAATACATACTGTATATTATGAAAATTTTATACATGTTTAATTTATTAAATATATAACATAAGATTTGCTTGAAAAAAATTGTAATTTATTAATACTTTTGAATGAAGTGCTTGTCCACGGGTTTTGAGTTTAACCAATTTAATGTTTTATGATTACATATTTTCTAATATAATCAATGAACTTATTTAAAAAATTTATTAAGTCTGGAAATTAACATAATTATATCAATTTTTATTTCACAAGTGACGCACGTCAGGTATCAAACTATATCTGACGCACAACATATATAATCATATTTTAAATTTGTAAGATTAAAAGCCTGTTATTGTCCGGATAATACGCTTGCACACAAATTTGAATTATCCTACCCCTTTTTTGGATAATGGACACATAGGAAATATATAATGTTTATATGTAATAACACTATCGAAGAAACTTTTCTAAAAGAAAGAAAATAATAATTTTTTTAATAAAATAAAACAACCATTTTAATACGTATTTCCCATCTCAACTGATTTTTGGCGATTTTATTTTTATTATTTAAAGTGAGTAATAGTATTAACGACAGACTTTAACGGTTTCCGTTTTCCTAGTTTATTTATTAGGTCTGACATATTTCGGGCGGTTGACCTGTGCCTTTACAATGCAAATTAATGGAGTATTTTTCATTAATGGATTAATAAAAAAAAATTATTGTATTAACATTCTTATTGCTTCAATATCACTGAATTGAAGTGAAAGGATAAAAAGAACAAATTTTCTTTTTTAAAAAAAAGTAGTTATTTTTTAAAATTAAAAAAATTAAGGCTTCTGGACAGTCGAGACGCCACTAGCGATCGACCCTATAGTCACATGATAGTCACATGCTAGAAGCATTAAGTCGAGGTTTCAGTAATAAAACTCACTAATTAATAATCTTATAAAAGTATTGCTGTACAGTATATATATTTGAAAAAATTTATAACAGAATAATTATTAAGCTTGATATAGTAAATGCACTATTTTTCCTATATTAGACATAATCCTAAATATAGAATTATAAAATCATATATTAGCAATATAAACGTAGTATAATATTTGCATAAATATAATGAAATTTTTTTACCAAAATTTTAAAAATATTATAGACCTTTATTACGACCTATTTAAGGCTATATTTGTAATTTTATGTAATAGATACTTTTACTTTTAATAGACTATTATATTTATAATTTTTAATTAATTTAGCATATTAAAATGCTAATACAAAATTTCAGAATTTTTGCAAAGTATGTATTAGCTGTAGAGTTTCGATCAGTAGCGGTTTTATCCGGTTTTTATCCGGATACCGGCTCGGTTAATTTAGGCTGGGACCACCAAAATTAATAAAAATTTATGGAATAATATTATTTTAATTCTGGCCGAAATTATAGTCCACTAAAAGCCGAAATTTGTAACCTTTTTTAATCATAATCCCACGTTAAAATATTTGAGGTTTTATCCGGATCGAAACACTAATTCTACGCTTTACATATCTTAGTTGTCGTTGATTTTGACGTCTTTGAAGGATGATGATAATGGAATTAACGATCGTAGTACATGAAGTTCAGTTTATTAAAGTGAGAACTGAATCAAAAAAAAAAGAAGAATCTGCAGTTTCTTGATATACTGTATCAGGTAGTATATACTTAAATATATTACATAAGGAAAAATTAGTCTTTAAAATTTAAAAGATAGAGAGAAGTATAAAAACTTTTACCATACAAGATTTGGTAGAACAGAAAAAAAAAATGTTTTTTTTCATTGCACAATATTTAATTATTGTTTATTTATATATAAAGTTTTATGTAAAAACATTTATTAAGCTTTTCTTGATAATGTAATTTTAAAGTAAATAAATATATAAGGGAATTTGTATAACTCTTTTTTATATTGTTTGAATATTATTCAAAAAACCATTGTTCTTTAATGTGGGAATAAAAGAATTACTTAAATAGGAATTTTATATTGGGTTCATTGATTAAAAGAATTTTTGAAAAATTTTTTACTAACCAAAAAATTTAGGGGGTAACAACATCAGGAAATTTTTATGCGCAGTAAATGCACAAAAAGGTTGCAAAAATGTGCAAAATTTTGTGCATAAAAAAAATTGATAAAATGCACAATGATTGTATATTTTACAATAATGTATAATTAATTGTTCAAAATTTTGCACATTTTTATACAATATATTGTAACTTTATCGAAATGTGCAATATTTGCAACTTTAATAATTAATAGTTATTCGACACGAAGGAGATCGGATCAACCAATCAAACTTGATTTACCCAATATAACAAGCTACCTTTAGTTATTCGGCTCGAAGTGCCGAATAAGTGATTTATCCGGTATCCCGTGATTTGAATATTGCCTGATACACGATTTTTTGCCTGATACCCGATTTTTTTAACTGTGCATGCAGAATTTGACCAACATAGTATTTATTTATCGAATAAAATTTATTTTGACAGAATTTTTTTTTTTCAGTTTAATAATAAAAAAAATAATATTTTACGGTTATGGGTCTAAATCGCGATAGGTCAAAATCCCGAATGGGACAAAATCCCGACAGTTGGCCCGCGTTATGCAGAATTATGCAGAATCTCGTGATATTTTTGACCAGCATTAGTATTCGAGATTTTGACCCGTCGCGATTTTGACCGGATCCCAAAGAAAAAGTGGCTTAGTCCCAGTAGATAGTTTTTGTATAAATTTGTACCAAATGGGCTCATCCATATATAATTATCTCTAGATTGGCATAAATTTGAGCTAATTTTTGAGCCAATGAGCCCGTTTGGTATAAATTTATACAAAAACTATTTATTGAGAGTAATTTGCCACTAATGATGAGTGGTCATGCAAGCCATGTAATACAAAATAGAATTTATTATTATAGTTCTGAACTATTAGTTTATTTAGGCGTTAACAGCATAATTCTACCTTTTAGCTTAATTTCGGCCAATATTATAATTTGGCCAGAATTAAAAATATCTGGGTCATGCGGATCACAGGTCATTACACCTAATAGTTACCGACGGTACATTCGGTAAAATAAGGTAAAACCATATTGTTAGATTCGGAGCACTGGTCCGAGCACTGTGGTGTAATTTTTATTTTATTCTGAGCTATACCGAATCTTAACGAGTTTCTCTCGGCATGGAGTAAAAATGATGGTGTCCCATATATTATGAAATCAGGTCAGAAACACTAATCGACACATGATCGGTATCAACCACAACAATATATTTAGCAAACAAAAAAAGAAAGTGCATAGGTGGAAGGAAATAATTCTATAGTCCTACATTTCGCTCCAGACGATAACAGGTTTTAATCTTACAAATTTTAAAATACGATAAATATTAATTGGATTACCAATATTAACTATAACAGTGTATTTAATAGAGGCCTCAATTAAAATGATAATATTAATATTAATATCTTTGGTAATATCATCTATCGGCGTGGTTATTTGTTTTGCAGTATTTTTTTCAAGATTGATTTCGAAGTCAAACTTCATATGACAATTTTAATTTGATTTTTTTTTGTCTGGAAGGTAAAAATTCTATTTTGAAAATTTACAAGGTAATCATTTAATTACCTTCCATATATTACAAGCATTTTAGAGATGGTTAATAATTCAAAGCATTGTATTAATAAAGAATATCGTAAAGTCAACAAAGATGAAATTCATTCTTTATACGCCCTCATATTTAGAAATACATAAGTATTACTGCGAATTAATATCTAGCGCTATCCTACCCCATTATGTGGAATGACATGTTACATATATTTGGAATATTCATTGCAGCCGTTTGAAATCATCCTAATCATTTATCCTTCACCACTATTTGGTACCAAACTACCAAATAATACCAAAATAAATTAATAAAAATATGAAATTTTTTTTGTCTTTTTTTTCATAGTACTACTTAAGGAGCTTATTTTAGAAAAAAAAAATTTTCTATTTTTTTTTATGAAAATAACCATGTAAGTGGTGTGATTTGAATGATTGAACGAAACGTAATAAACATTTTTTTTTACATAAAATAAAATTTCATCATAATACGATCAATTACAGTAAAAATCATTTTTATAAAGTAAGTGGCGATATACTCTTTACTAGTTAGATGATCACTAACTGGAAAAAAATTTTTAGACAAGAAAAAATTAGGGAATGTTTTTTACTCTACGATAAATAATGAGCCCAATACTACTAACCCAGACCGATATTTCTATTAAGCATAATAATAATGTAATAAGGTGGAGTAATGAAAATAGTGTAAATGAGAATTTTTATAGGAAAAATTTATAAAGTCGATTAAAATAGCATAAAAAATAGAATTAATGCATCACTTTTATTGGATGTGGAGGCTTCAGTCACAGGGGCCCTTCATTGATTGGTATAAATTGGCCATTACGTTGATCTTCCTGTGATATTCCCCCACCAATAATATACTGTATATTTAATAAATTATAAATACTGACATGCAGACGCTAATTCATTATAATATTACTTGATATAGAAATTTAAAATAGAAATTTTTATTTTAACCATTCTCTTGTTATTGTTAAGGAACTTGTTTTTTATGCAACTTCGATAATCGTTCCCGCGGACCACATTACTATATATTTAAGCAATTTTATGCCTAAAGTGAATTGTTATACTATTTGTTTTTTTATTTATAAATTCAAACATTCATGAAGCTTATGTAATCGCAAGACTTTCATCGGCAAGGAAAATTCATAGTTTCAAGAAATTTGTTTTTTTTTGAAAGATAAATTCTTAACTTTTGCATTTAAGTCATCTACTTTTGAATTTTTCAAATGCAATTTAACACGATAATAAACTGCTATTTAGGTTTAAGGAATTAAGATCATTCCTATTGATCACAAACATCGAAAGAATTCGTAACAATTTATTTCTTATTGGATCATCTTTTTTACACAGCGTACTATTTTCAAGCCAAAAAATTAATTTAATTATTTGGGTAACGTTTTAACATTATCGAATTTGTTATTATTATCTTTATGATTTTATGCAATACATGTAGAAATTGTGCTAATAAATTTACATAGTGTGCATTAAGTTTATTATTGTGAAAATAAATACTTGAATATTATGATCCGTTCTATGCAACCATGTTTTTAATGTTACTAAGTACAACACTAAAAATTTAATTAAATACGGCGAAATTTTTTTTAAAAAAAAGTAAATATTTTTTTCTCAAATATTTATTTCTTATTAAATAAATTATAGTTATGTCAAGAAATCATTCGGTTTATTTCATATTATGGATACTACTTCAAGTATTAGTTAAAGTAAATTGTCAAATGACGCCCTTTAAGCCAAGTGTATGTTGTCGTCATACTGCTACACTTATCGATAATAAATTATATATTTTGGGTGGGAATGATTTAAACGATATCCCATTAAAAGAATTTTTCTATCTTGATGTTTCAGTTCCATTTAATACTCAAGAATTATCATGGCAAGATTTATCAAATATTAATATGGTTCCGCCACATAGTTCTGCAGCATCAGTTAAAGGTGGTCCAAATAATGACACTCTATTTTTATACGGAGGATTTACAGCTGATCAAACAATGGCATTGGTTTATACATTTGATTCACAAAGTATTGTATGGAGTATTCCCAAAATAGCTGGAGTTAATACAATTAAAAAATGGGGTTAACAGGCATTATTAATAACGACGGAAGGATGTATTTATGGAGTGGGTGCACAAATACTGAATTTGTAAATGAAATGCTTATTTTAGATACTATAAATTTTAATTGGAGTAAAGGAAGTATAATTAACGCTCCAACTCCAAGAACTAATTATGGTGCCATTTTATTACCTAACAATAAGATTATTTACATAGGTAAGTGACATATTATATTTATTTAAACATATTTGTTATTTTATTAATGAACACAAATTGTTTAGGCGGTAATGATGATACTACTTTTTTTGATTCTAATACTTTGAATATTGCTAAAGGAACTGCTTCAACATTAAGTGAGGTATATTTTGTAAATATAAACTTTTTTTTTAAAAAAAAAACTAATCTAATTAATTATAAATTATTTGTAGATTTATATATATGATATTATTAATGACAATTGGGATACAAAAGTAAGTTATGCAAATTATTATGATGAAAATTTTTATATTCAGTTGTGAATTTAATTTCAATTATTAAATTTAGGTAGCATCAGGAAAAATCCCTTCTAATAGAGGTGGTTTTTCCGCTGTTCTTGGTATGTAATCAAATGAGAATGCTATGATTATTATTAAAGATTAATATTAGTAATGGTAAATTTTCATTATATTTTTTTAACAGGTTTAGATGGTAAAAGAATCATAACTTTTGGAGGATATTTTATAAATTCTGGATATTTAGATACTACACTTTACGTATTAGATTTAGCTAATTATAATTGGTATATTCCAAAAATTTCTGGAAAAATCCCAAAGCCTAGAGCTTTTCATAAAGCAAATGTAATTGGAAAATATATGGTTGTATCATTTGGTAAATATAATATTCCTTAAATTATTACTTAAGAAGATTAACTAGTTTTAACAAAAACAATTTGATTTAATAGGAATTGGTTATGATAAAACAGTTGAAAGTGATATATTATTGCTTGATATTAGTAATAATGATAGATTTATATGGACAACAATATTTGATCCAAAAAATGCCACCAACACCACCACCGCCACCACCACCACCATCATCACCACCACCACGGCACCACCATATCCGGGTCCTTCACCTTCTTTAGCTGGTATAATTATAGGATCTTTATTAAGTGGTATTTTATTATTAGCTGGAAGTTTCTTGATATATAAATGGAATAAAAATAAACAAAAAACTATCTATGAAAATGATAATAATAATGATTACAGTCAAGAAGAAAAAGAGCTTCCTATCGTAAGAAATATTCAAAATTATGAACAAGATATCAATAATAATGAGCAAGAAACTATTCAAATTGATCAAATACCTAGAAATGAAAGTAGTACGTCCAATGAACCAATAATAATTCCACCTCCAATAATTAATAAGAATGACTATCACAAGCAAGAAATTATTTTAACACCCGAAAATGAAAATACAACCAACCATGAACCAATAATAATTCCAGTCAATGATCATCATGGGCAAGAAATTATGCAAACGCTCCAAAATGAAACTAGTGATCACGAACTAACAATTCCAGCTCCTGCAGTAGTTAATACTAATAATTATAATTATGGGCAAGAAGTAATTTCAACACCTAATAATAATAGGATATCATCACAAATTTTTAAAGAAGACATTCTTCAAGCTGTTAAAAATGAAATTGGCCAAAATTTGAAAAATGGACTCCTTCAAGCTGTTAAAAATGAAATTGGTCAAAATTTGAAAAATGAACTCCTTCAAGCTGTTAAAAATGAAATTGGCCAAAATTTGAAAAATGAACTTCTTC